>ML677363.1:16747395-16941701 GCA_007922305.1 Dermatemys mawii
AGGTATATTGGACTGAACTCCAAAGGAAATAAGCAGTTTTTGCAACAGGGTCTAAATTAGCTGTTACCATTCAAGAAAGATCTTGGATCATTGTGAATAGTTCTCTGAAATCATCCACTCAATGTGCAGCAGCAGTCAAAAAAGCAAACAGAATGTTGGGAATCATCAAGAAAGGGATCTATAATAAAATCCTTGGATGATATTCATTTATAAGTGCTCAGCATTAATATTATGAATTGCCATGTAATTTAGGGTATTTTCCAAAGGGAACAAGCCATGGACAGTGATTAATTCTATGATTATGTTTCTCGGGCCAAGTTTGTGCTTTGTTGAGATTCTTTTGTTGTAGAAAAATGGCTATGCTGAAAGTTAATTTCCTCTAACTGCCTTTCCTTCTCCTCTGACTCCTCCAACCCTGTTCTTGGACAAGTAATGCTCTATTACATGCTGGGTTAGGACCATATGGCCCTTCATTTTTAGCTTGCTTCAATGAGCCATGGAGGTTTCTGTGGCAGAATGGCAAATTTGTAAC
Organism: Dermatemys mawii; assembly: GCA_007922305.1. Lineage (NCBI taxonomy): Eukaryota > Metazoa > Chordata > Testudines > Dermatemydidae > Dermatemys > Dermatemys mawii. Next base: position 16,747,928 of record ML677363.1, read on the forward strand.
TGCAGAATTACAGAAAGCTGGGGTCTTGCCAGTAGCACTACCTAAATGGTAAAGGATTATAGAGTTGTACAGAAAAATCTCTGCTCAGATATAGTACTTGTCACTTCCACAAAAGTAGGACATATGTTCAGAATCTTCTGGGAGATTCAATTAGAAAATCCTTTGTTATAATCAATGATCCAGTTTCTGTTCCCAGTTACATCAAATCTGTTGACTTCAGTTGAGTTTGTTTGGATTTAAAACGATTTAAAAACCAGAATCTGATCTAATAGATTTTTATATCTTTTTTTGCAGAGTTTATACTTTAGAAATCTAAAAGGATGGTGAAAAATGTAGAATATATACAAATTTGTTGCACATCAGTGTAGTGTGAAGTGAATTATAAATGTTTCCACTGACAAAAACATTGTCATGTCAAAAATAAGGTTTTTTAGCCATATAAATATGATGGAATTGTTCATTTTATAGATGTGTGTCAGAGCTGCAAACTTGTGATTATACAAGTGTTTGATTACTTGGGGCATCGGTACATCAGCTTCACTAATAATGTTGCCCTTATCACTGAATCTCAGCAATCTTATTTTCCCAATGAGGTCAATGTGTACATGCTGTCAAGAAAGGAGACTTTCAACATAGTAACTGAAACTTTCAGCAAAAGCTTTGAAAAGTTGATTGAAAGGGACTAAGTGGTGCAGTAGGATGGTTCACTAGCCTTTCCTTTCTGGGACCTAAGGTCTGATTTGGGTCACGAGTGAAAGAATTAAATTATCTCATCTGTGTCCCTATTTGTGCACAATATTACAGCACAGTACAGAATGGTGGGCAAAAGACACCCAAGTATGTAGCATGTCAACCCTGAAATGACTTGGTAATGCTGTTTGGGAAAGCGTATGTAGCAGCTGCCTGTGTGATGCTCATTCAATTAGTGCTTCAGTTCTTAAAATCAGATTCCAATTTTGTTTGCACCAGCATAAATTAAATCAGAATGTGGCCCAATAATACTAAATCTACTCAATTGTTACTTAAAGTAATACTTCATTTAATACTCAGAGAGAAGCCAACCATGAATGCAATTCCTCATGCAAATAAATTGAATCCTGCTAAGCTTTTAATTGTATTGCAAAGGAAAGGAAACTACACAGCACTTCCTGTGCTAGAGAATCTGCATAGGAGCATGGGAGCCGCAATTATATTTGAAGTTTTGGATTGCAAAGCATCTGCCTCTGGCAACATAGACTTCAATACCTTTTGTACAGACAGGTACCATCAAATTTACTCTGTTACTGAAAATTGACAAAACTTGCAATTATTTCGTCACTAGCTCTGCAAAAGCAGAGCAAAGGAACAGTATTTATAAGATTGTGTTTGGTGCCAGATGGCACTCCATGCTAGAAAAATCTATTTAAGCCTTTGAGTTCTTGCATTATAACCTACAGATTGTCAGCCAGAATAAAGCACTGAAAGTATGTAACTTAACTGACCTTGTCTGCAGAAATTGATTCAAAATCACAGGATGAAACTATTGATGTTTTAACTTGGGCAGGCCTTTGCTTTTTTTTTTGTTTTTCTTTTTGCTTTTTTTTAAAAAATCATCTTTCTAGCACAAGATGTATCAATGATTGATAAGAGGAACTACCACTAAACTAGCTTTGGAATGTGAATGATTGGTGAACCTGGAAAATATGTCATTTTAATCAATAGAAAAATGCTCTGCAATACTGCTTCTTGCTGCTATATGCTCAAAGTTCTAGAAGGAAGCTGCTTTGGATTGTAAATCACAAAATAGACAGTATTTGCTTTCACATTTACATGTCAGAAGCCATACCGCCCCAGGCTGTGATCTGGAGTCAGATTTCAGAAACCAAGTAGGAACTGTTCAGTATTTGAATGGAAAACTTTTATGGGAAACCTAGGGGCTGTTGGAAATGGCATTATTGATTCAGTTGGTAGGACTTTCCTTTGAATCAGGACTGAATATGGGGGATTGTTGCTGAAGGTGCCATTTTTGGATGAGATGTACAATTGCAGCCTTAATTTAAAATCCTTTGGCATTTTTTTTTTTTAAACAGGAGATGGGCACGAGCCCCAGTGTCCTAGTTAATTCAACATTTCAGTGATTGGTGAATTTAGTGATCCCCTCCTTGACACAAATGCTGAGCTTCAGGATGCAATGTGACTGTCCCATTAGAATTTAAATTTTAATCCACTTAGATTGTATGTTATACCCAGTAAAGTGTTTTCATTTACAGCTCTGTGACAAGGCTGCTAAAATCTTCTGCAACCAGAAAAAATAAAAAATGTCAATACTGAAAAGTGCCTGATGGATCTGACACTTGTACAATAGTACTACCTTTCAATCCAAACCAGATCAAATGAAATACGCATGATGACATTGCCTCAATCCTATTGCCTTGTTCATTCCTTCAGTGATTTTAGTTTTCAAAAGTTATCTGTATCTATTTCCTTCCAGGAAGAATGCTGCAGAGAAGACTGATACCTATATCCCAGAGCGGCAAATTATATGGGCCCGTGGTGCCCAGGCTTCAGCAATATTGAGGGCCCAGCTCTACTAAGGTTCGAGGCTGGGTCTCTCCCCTGGCCCCGCCTGCTGCCTCATGCGCTGCCCCCGAGTGTCCCCCAGTGCCTACTTGCTGCCCCTGCGCACCTTCCCTGTCCTAGAGCATCCCTGTCTCTCCCCTGCAGCTCCATGCTGCCTCCCTGAATCGCAGGGTCCTAGTCTCCCCCATCCACTACTGCCAGAGCAAACTAACCCTGAGCCTGCATTTTCCCCTCAGACTCTTTCATTTTCTGGCGGGAACCTCCACCAGCACAGGTCCGTCCCCCCACGCCTCGCCCCCAGTCACTGCTCCTGCCCCACACTGGAGAAGGGGCAGCGCCACCCCCTGCCCCCAGTGAGGCTTCAGTGAGGGGCAGCAGCAGGAGAGGAGGCACACATGTGATGGCAAACCCGCCCCCCCCACGCAGCACCCACCATAGGGGAGAGGAGGGAGCTTCCTGTACCTGAGAGGGGCTCTAGGAGCACGTGCAGTGACTGTCGTGAGAGGTGAGTGTGGTGCGGCGGGGTGCCCACCCCTGCTATAAGGGAGCATTGCACAACTTTAAACGAATGTGTTCTCTAATTCAGAGGTTCTCAAATTGTGGTCCAGCTCCATTCAGATGGTCCGCGGATAGTTCCCTCTAAGGTGCACTCCTGGGCAGGCGCACATGAGAGAATGAAGGGCCACCCACCTAATTAGTGGAGCTACACAGGCGTGGCTTCGCTAATTAGGTGCCTGGACCCTGGAGAAGATGCACATGTAAGGTGAGGTGGGGTCCTTGGGAGAGGGGGTGGGGGGAATTTGGGACGTGCAGGGCTATGGCAGCCAGAGAAAGAGGCTGCAGGGCTGTGGCTGCTGGGGAGAGATCCCCTTCCTTCCCAGCCTCAGCTCTGTGGCTACTGTGGCAGGGAAGAGACCCCTCTTTTCCAGTCCTAGCTCAGGGGCTGCTGCGGTGCGGGAGAGACCCCCACTTCTTCCCAGCCCCAGCTTGGAGGCTGCTGTGGTGTGGGAGAGAGGACACATCCATCTCATTAGAAAGGTTAAGACTATGAATATTAAAATATGAGTTGTGTGCTTTTATGTGTAGAACAAAAAAGGGTGGTTTTTTACATACACTTTTATCCAAAAGCTCTTTACCATAGTTAATGGTACAAACAACATTTGGAAAGATCATTAAGTGGTCTGCCAAGACCCTCAGCAATTTTCAAGTGGTCCACAGGAAAAAAAAAAAGTTTGAGAGCCATTGCTCTAATTGATCAGCAATGTAACAACAAAGCTATGTTAATTGGGATGACTGAGTAAGGAGTTACTGTATGCTGGCTTACAAGGCAGAGGGATGGGAAGGGACTGACTTGGACCTGTTCTGAGCACCACCAAAAATTATACAAACCTGTCGCCCCTGCCTATATCATTCATTTACAAAAAGCAATGTTCCTCCTTTGCTTCTCATTTTAATTAATAAACAATAAGAAAATAAATAAGAGTAACACTTTTATGTATATGGCATCCAGTTCCTAAGGGCCTCTGGATATTTGTCAAATTAATAAAAGGCAAGATTGCTCAGTAAATTCCTGAAACAATGTGTAAAAAGGGAGAGAGAGAAAGAGAATCAATCAAACCTCTCTTCCTGTCCATCTTATTGCACACAGTGTGATCCATGGACTCGCATGTCAGTTGGCTTTGGATCTAACCCACACTTCTGAATCTACATTTCTTTTAGTCCTGCTTTTGGATATATGATTTCAACTGACTTTAATGGGAGTCCTTGAACATGGAGCATTTGCAAGATTTAATGCTTTATTTGGACAAATGTGATGAAATTATCTCCTCTGTCATGGTGCTACGATCACTAATGGATAAGCTGCTAAATTTTCTATAACCTTTGCCATTTTATACTGCTGGTCTAATTCATATCCTCAGACTCATTTTTAAAAATGTTTTGATTTATCCTTTATCCCTTCTTCCCCTCTCCCTGTTCCTCTGTTCCCAGTTATCATAACTGCATACAAATTCAGTCAGTTTTATCACTTTCTCTTCTTTCTCATCCCATCAATGGCTAATTCCTCCCCTCTCCCCTATTGCCTTCTGCTGTACTTATGAATCTGTAGTGATCTCATCTTTGTTTTTCTCATTGTAATATCTATAAGTTAGTCCCTGTTCTTGTTTCTCCACTTTTGGATTACTGCTCCTGTTTCAATAGGAGTTTATCTTAATACCTTGTTTCCTATCATTAATGTACTATAATAACTGTGTAATCCAAAATAAACTAACTTCATATAGTAGTTTCAAGAACATTTATTAAACTTACCATGTATATAAACAACATTGAACACTGAGTCTGTAGATTAATTTATGCGTAAAGGTGTAACTATACCATAGACCACTATAATAATACTTAAGGAAGAAGAAATCATTTCTGTTTTATGCTACTATTGATTTTTACGCTTGGCTGAACCTTTGCAGGAAGATTCTACACTTTATTTCAAGCTGTTAATCCCCTGCGTCTTTCTTGAGTATCCCTGTTCTAGTAGTGGTTGTGGCTGTGTTGCCGTTATTTCAAGATACAAATCCAATGTTTTTTCCCTTTTTAAAAGGCACCTTTTCTTTCTGCTTTCCCTTTCTAACACATTTAAATTAGCTGTCAATTACCAGATAATTCAATGGGCTTTGGACTAAGCCCTGACTGTTTAAACCTCTTTCTTAATGAATTTTCTGATTATTGTTCCATAACTGGTCTTTTTTCCCTGCCAATATTTTTCATTGGTGGTTTTAATATTAATGAGGATTAATTTCTTGATTTTCTTTCTCCCTTATTCAGTCATTTTTGACTCACTTAAGTCTATAAGCATCATTAAACTCTGAGGCAATACTCTTGATCTTGCTGGCTATTTTTCAGACAAGAGACATGACTTTTAGGGGATGCAAGTGAAGTACAGTCTGGTTATGATCTATATCCTAAGAACTCAAGTCTACACACCCTTCTATTTACATACAACTCTCTCTGACTCAGGCCGGGCCCAAGGACCGTGTAAGGGCAGAGGTTTGAGCCCAGGTTCCACGAGGGCTCAGACCGAAACTTCATTCTTTTGCAGTGTGGATACAGCTCAGGTCCAGAAGAAGTCCTTGTCCAACTGTGCTGCTTCCTGGCCATGGGAGCACAGCCAGATTTTGGAGAATTTCTGGTGCAAGGCAAGCAAAAAGTTCAATTTTAGCAAGAATTCCAGGAATTACCACATGTACCAGGAAAGAGTGAGGAAGCTGGCAGTGCTGGGGATTAACTGGAATGGTGACCAGTGCAAGGAGCTCAAGACCAACAGTTGGAAAGTTAGGGATGGGAACTCACTGTCATCCTGCCTCTTTTACAAGGAGTTTTACCTGATGCTGGGTACTGCACTGACCACATAGCCACCAGTGTATCACAAAGGTCTGGTCATCTGGAAAGGCAACTTTCTCACCAGAATCCAGTAAAGGATTGGAGGGGAGCCAGGAAGTGCTGGATAAGGCTACCAACATGCTTAAATAATTCCCCAGGAGGCTTTGCCGCCAGAGCTGCATAACAGATTCAGGGTCCTTGCTCGGAGGAGCTTTTTATTACTACCAAAGGAGCAGCCCTCCATGGAACTGGCAGAAGAAACTTACCAGACTCTGAGGCAAGTTCTGCCTCTCCCATTTCTTGTTACATGTTTGTTTTTATTAATATAGGAAGAAGAGAGATTTCCAAGTTATGAACCAATGCAAAAAGTATTACTAGCCATGGGTAACAACATGTATCTGCTAATGATGAATTGCATACCAACAGCTTAGCATCACCCCACCCTGGCACCCTTAGTGCCCAAGAGGAATTCAGAATGGAGACTGGGAACCACAAACAGCAAAACAAGCATTTCAAAATGAAGTTCTAACAGAAACTTGCACAATCTTGCTATGCTGTGCTGGGGTATTAAAAATATGAACCTTATATTGCCTTCACCATAGCTACTATACTGCTCCATACCAGCCCATCCATTCAGTGAGCCCCTTGTACACAGTGAACTGTATGAGGGCTGGGAAGGTTGAATGTAGTCCATTTAAGTGAAATGCGGTCCATGCGTAGTGATATTTTTCTGAAATACAGATGGTGGTTTTTATAAAGTTCAGAAATGTGTCAGGAACAGGAGCCGGGAGTCTTGGAGTTCTTAGACACTCCATATTAGCAGGTGTGTTTGCATGTAGTCATAGCAGCCTGTGTCTGTATCAGAAACTGTGGAGATACAGTAATCCATAGTGATGCTAATGTAGTCTCTGGTGGATAGCCCTGTGAATTTTGAACTCATTCCAGGTATTGATAATTGCAAACTTGCTACATGACCAGCCCTCCCCTCTCCTCTTCTAGATATGCTGTTCATTCACCATAAACTTGAAAAATTCTGTGGCATACAGGGCTGGCTTGCCACTGGAAGCTTGGAAAAAAATATCCCTTTGCCATTCTGTAACCGCAAGAATTATGTCCTCCAAAATGTGAAATGTCTGAAATGATAGAGTTGCCACTGGGTCTTAGCAGCAGCTGGACAAGGCAAATCTACCCCTTACAGACCTCCACCAGCATCAGACCCTCTCCCCACTGCACACTTCCACCTCCATGCTGATCCCCTTCCTCCTGCAGGCCTCCAAACCTGTGCAATGGCACCAAATACATGCTAAACCCACAAGCAAGGGAAAAGGGAACATGCCAGAGGACACACAAAATGAGGAGATTGTTCACAGAGTAACAGTCCGGAAACAAGCTAAAGGTCAAAGCTAGGTTGGAGTCAGCCCAAGGGTCTAGGAGTCAGGGGGTGGGTGCAGGGCTGGAGAGGGATCTTACTTAGGTAAACTGCCACTGAAGTATCCTTGCCTATGGACCTCAGACAGGCACCTTAGTTTTGAAATTCATTCATGAACTAATACTAATATGTTTTGACTATATTGTTCAAACTTTATTGTATTTGCTCAAGATTGATTCTCCTTACTATGCCCTTTCTCATTGCACTGTTAAAGTTAAATCTCTTAGCTATTTAGTACATACCGTTTCATCTTTGTCTTTCTGCCAGTCTGTAACCTATTAACTGTCCCATTTTCAATGCTCTATTAAAAAAACTTATATTTCCTAAGCACATTTTTATTGTAATTCATTTTTAATTAGGTTTATATTTCTAGATACTATCATTTTTATTAGCTGTTGTACATTGTTCTGGCATATGTTTTGTATAACAAGATGGAACATTTTATTTCCTCCCTTTCCCTTTGAATACTGTCTTTCAACTAAAACAACCGGTCTAGCTTTAAACATTTCTGCAAGTGAAGCCCATTAAAAACATTTCTCTTTAGTCTGCACAAGACGTTCCATAAGAAACAAGCCCAGATGTAAAGAGAGGATGGGGGAACCCAACTATTAAAAGAGAGCGCTTTGTGGTAGAAATTTCTATTTTTAACTTTCTAAGTCAAGTTCTGCATTTCATTACTCTGATGAAAAGAATAGTTTTCAGAGTCAACAACTCTTTCTTAACTTCTTCCAGTCTGACTTAATTTTAATGAGACCAATATCTGAGTTTATTTCATACTGTCAAAAGTTAGCAAAGTCCAATAAAGAGAAGCTGTTTTTCATCCTTTAGAAAATTCATCCCAGTGGCAGGAAACTCTCAATTAGTTTTCTAGAAAAACTTGTCAATAAATTGACATGAAATCAAGTGTGTGAATCCTTCCACTCATGTTCTAGTCTAGATCAAGCCTTTAAAAATGAAATGTTCTGTAAACACACAATAGTAAATCTGCCGACAACTTTCAAATATTTGCATTTATTTTAATGTTTTGAGAGGCAAGTAGATTAAATACCTTATTTTTATTTCATAAATTCAAAGAGAGCATAGTCTAGAGGATGAAGAACAGGACTAGGTATCCCCAAAGTCTGGGGTTTTCATTTATTTCTGAAATTGACTTGTTTTATGACCTTTACTCAATCGAGCAGTATGTTACTCTGCAAGCAACCCCAGTGATTTCAATCTGACCCATGATCTTTCTCTGCCTTATTTCCCCTATCTTTATAGCAGAGATAATAGCATATAAATATTCACCTCACAAAGGCATTGAGAGATTAATTACCTAATGGCCTTAATGCACCCCTTTGCTGATCCAGGGAAATATAATTTTCATTCCCTATGCCTATCGGAATAGATGTTCTGGAGTATAGATTCATAATGGGAAGAGCAACCACTTCATAAATTCTAAGTATTATTATTATTATTTTATTTATTATTATTATTGAAAATCAATCTTGGGACAATTAAATTTTAATTTTCTGAAATTTACTTTGTGGAAAGTCTGTGTTCAATTCTGAGAGACTTGGGACTTGAATTATATTTGAAATCTCTGAATCTTTGGGCCAGTACTGTAACAATTAAAAAGCTAACTCCGTAAAATAGCCTTTGGGCAATATTTTCTCATTTTGGCACAAGTCATGTTAAAGCTAATGCTCTAGCTATATTTCTATAACCTTAACATAAGAAAATTTTTAATAGGATTTATTTGCCAAAGCAAGGCAACCCTGTGAACCAGGCAGTGAAACCCTATCAAGAAGGCTATTCTAATAGATGTTTGTTACTCCCTTCTGATAAAAAGAGGATACAAAACTATTCTGATGCTCTCCTCTGGGAATCCAGAACTGTAAGCCACTGTGTTATCTCTCTGCTTCAGCTAGTGAGAGTTTTGCTGGGGCTTAAACTGAGTCAGCTCCATACCACATCAGCCTGTCTCCTGCACCAGCAAAATCCTCAAGACTCTGCCAGTCTCAGCTTTGCCTCACAGGCAACAGTCACTGAATCCTATTCCCACGGTCCTCTGAGACAGCTTGCTGAAGTGTCCAGCCACTCTCACTGGGCACTCACAGAAATCATTAAGTTTGCTGCTACCAGAGAGACAGTGCACATACCAGTCTGCTGGGTTACCTGAGGATTCACTCTTTACTTCAATATAACAGCACTGGGATAGTTTATAGTATAATTCAGAATATGTTTATTAATAAAGAACAGAAATGTAAGTGATATTGAGTAAAAGAAACAGGTATGGTTACAAATAAAACAAAAATAACACACTTTCAAGTGCCTAAAATGTAATTTTAGCAAGGTATGTCTTTGTCTACTCAGCTTTTTCACTTACATCAAGCTAATAGTATCTCCAGCGACTTTTGGTAGAGGATCCAATTTTAATGGAGGCAGAGGATCTTGTCTCCTTTGTTCTCTAATTGATGGATAATTAGAATATCTTTTGTTCTCTTTATATTTCCCAAAGTCAATTGTTTTTACCTCAAGAGCCAGAAGGACCTCCTGGGGTGCAAATTCTGTTGCCTGGTGTCCTAACTAAGCTTCTGTTTGTTATTTTGATCGCTTTGTTTACACTATATGTAAATGAACTTTCATTGTCCCCTGCCTGTAATCAAGCCAGTCAGACAGGTAAATCCACATTCCTTTGTCTAAGACAGGCTTGATTTATTCACGGTGTCCAAAACACATTTTAAGAACATATTTTCAGCATTCATACATAACTCTTTATACACAACCCATACATACAGCATGCAATTATATTTTTGACCAGTGTGTTGCCAGTTTACCTGAGACCTTACAAGTTACCTTTCAGATAAATATTACTTCTGTTGAGTATAGTGAATGTACCAGGCCTGATATGAGTTATAATATTGTGGGTGCTCTGACAGTTAGCATTGAGGGGCTGTTAGGGTCACAACTAACAACAAATTTGATAATCTTCAATGTAAAAGATTAGTCCAGACTGAGCCCCAATCTTGCATATAACAATCCACATGCTTAATTTTATGCAAGGGGTAATCCCATGAACTAATCATGTGTGTAACACTAAGCACATAAGTGGTGCAGGATCAGGGCTTCAGTCATTTATTCTGATTTTAATATACCATCTTCTACAATGTTCCACTAACTGAATATAGGCAGAAGAAATTAACAGAAAAACCTATGTGTATTGCAATGTTTGTATTTTGACCTGGGGGCATTCTTATTAAAATGAGTACACAACTTGCAATAAGTTCTTAAACAAAAAGACGTAAGGTTAGGATACGAAATATCTGCTTTCCAAATTTCAAGACTGTAGTATTTTAAAAAGTACACAGATTCAAATGTTACTAATTTGAAGCAATCTGAACAATTTCATAAAATAGTTTTGACACATTTCATGAGACTGTAAAATTTGAAAGGATAAATAAACCTAAACACTAACTTGGCTTCATTTTCTATAAGTGTGTAACACTGGAAGTGTTGATGTATTTATTTTTGCAGGTTGGACACATTAAAAATTGGAAAAAAAGAGATACTGTCATCTTTAAATCTGTTCAAGTGCAGTAGCAACAAAAAGCAAACAGCTGCTGTTGTGGATCAGAGTTACCATAGCAATATATTTCCATAGGCACTTAGACATTCATTTATATTAATAGCAGCTTTATTTAATAGAATACAAAAATCACCATTGCACTAATGTGGTTTACTATATTAAGACTTTTACAGTTCATAGTAATTTGAATAAAACTTTTTATTTAAGAGAAGGCCTAGTTCCACAGCTGGGACACAATCTAGTAAATAACAGGGCTAGACTGAGCTCTTCATTCACGAGAATGGTTCCTATGTGACTAGCCCACTGGAGTCAATAGGAACTCGCATAAACAAATGTTCCCCAGAGAAAGCAAGAGCACCACAATCTTGCTCATAATTTGTGTTGACCACATACATTTTTTTCTGTATACAACATGTATGGAATATTTTAAACAGGCCATTGAAAGTAGGAATAACTTTAGATAAGGGAGATACCTTTAAAGTGTTTCTGAAAGCTTCCATCTGCAGAAAAATGTTTTCTAAGTATTTGTTGCCTAATGTGAAATGTAACACCCATACAACCTATTATTGCTAATGTTCCAAAACCAAATTCTCTTTCTCTCAAACAAAAGTGAAGGTTGCTAAGTGATAACAATGTGCTTACTTCTCATAGTCTACAAAATTCAAGCACTTCAAAGCAAGGAAATAACTGGTTAAGGACATAAATCTCACACCACCCTCATAATAAACAAACACATTGGCCTGGGTCATTACCAACATCTTGTGTAGAAGAGGAGGTCAGTTGTCTCAGTGGCATTGTTCTCTCTTCTCTGGATCCCATGAATGCCTTCCCCTTGGCCTGGGGTTTTCATTGACCAAAAGTGTGGAGACTGGGTGAGCTGGGGAAAGATGTGGGTAACAGTAGGGCCTCCTCTGGCCCAATGGAACTTATTTGGAAATGATAATACAGTCTGAACCATGGACTCAAATGCTCTCCTCCTGGTCATCCCAGGACCAGCCCTGGGCAGGAAATCTCCATTGTCTCCACTAACTCCACACTAACAAGGAGCCAGCAGAGAGGAGATAGTGCTGGAGCCAGAGCTGGTGCCCTTAATTCATCAATATGGTGAGCTACAAAAAGAGGATTGGTGCAGAAATCTCTGGTCCTTTTCCTCACTCCTGTGGATGATCTGGCCCTTTATTCTTTTCAAGGATAAAGAAAGCATAAGAGTCTTAGAACCCAGCTCTGCAACTCCCGTTCATGATCAGTAGCACTTAGCTCACACAACTTATGCCACTGACTTCAACACAACCAAAAGCTGCAGAACCAGGATCTTAGTTCTGACCCATCAATAATTGTATTTTATTCTTTTAATACATTATTTTGTTTTCTTGGTTTTGGTATCTAAACATTTTATTTTAAAAGAGATATTAGTAAGCAGGAGATATCAGATGATATACTTATCATGACAATAGACATTTTTGGTAAAGTACTTGTAATTTCTGTTTCTTGAGAAAAATATTGTACGAGTATATGCAATTTAACAGGAAAAGTGCATATTGTTATTGATTTAGGCTAATTATCTGTGCTTATGGACTGGCATTTAAAGCTGATCTGTGTGTGTCACGTGTAAATCTGTCATTTGTGCTTCTTTATCAGAAAGTTTTTGTGTTATGTTTTTACTGTGAGATTTACTTTAAATTAAGACTGTTGTCTAGTGATGCCAGTGCCCTGCCCTATCATGATGGTGGAAATTCCACAAATTTTGTTACTGAGTTAGGGTATGAAAAACACTACTATAAATTATAAATCATACCAAGGGGGGGCAGGGGGCGAATAAGATTACCATCTAACGATTCTCCAGAGTAAACATGCCCAACAATCTTACAATAGGGCCTACACATTTTCGTACCAAACACACAAAAACAGGGCCCTGCACCTGAAAAGGAATCACTACAGAGTATAGATCCTAACAATAGGCATGAAGGTCCATGTGCATGAATCCCTGTGTAAGAACTGGAGCCCAGGAAAACTCACAAAGGATTCAATCCAACTTCCATTTAAGTTGCTAAAAAGCCTCCTGTTGATTTCAGTGGGAGTTTGATCTGGCCCTTAGTTCTTTAATGCCATGTGGAAACAACAGAACAGGATAACTTTCAGCAACCAATAATGTCCTAAGAAAATCTGAAGCTTGATAAGTGAGTGGTGGGAATGGAGATAAAGTAAAAGACTCCAAACTTACACAGTAGACAATGATATATTTAGATAAACATGCATTATCGAGTGCCATAAAATACGTTTGTAGAACTAAATGTAGAAAATCACAGACAAAAGTATAAGAATTGCTGGCAATTGAAACAAAAGACCCTGCAGATTTTATGGTAAAATCATTGCATAATGTTTTGAAGATGAAGGCAAATAAACTATTTTCACTGGAAAATATTACAGAATTCCCACCAGAAACTAATTAAATAGATCTCATCCAACAACATAATCATTCAGACTTTATTGGAATTGAAAGAAAAAAAGATCTACATGCAACCTGAATAAAGATAGACGTTGTCTTTTATGGGTAGTGGGGAGTGGGGGGGGGGGGGGGGGGGGGGGGAAATCTTCCTTAATCTAAGCTTGAGGATGCAAGGAAAAAGAAAGGAGAACTTTAAAATGCTTTAGTAGATTTTGCTATCCAAGCAGCAGTGCTATAGCCAGCAAAGTTATGTATCCTACATAAAAAAAAAGGCACAAATGCTGAGATGCTGGTTCAGCAAAACAACTTCTAACAAAAATCAGCTCTATTCAAAATGCATGATACTCAGACAGCAATTAAGAATAAAAAATGTTTTGAGGAATCGTGCCAAACTGCTATGATCAAAATGCTACTGTGACAGTAATGCTATGCTATGCTGCTTTATATACAGTATGTTGACTGCATAAAATTCAATCAAAAAAGGGAATAAATTATTATTTAAGGAAAAGAGGAACATTGCCTCCTGTTTGCTCCATCTTTTCATTTGTCCTACAGCCAGGGATGTACTTACATGAAAATTAAAACATCAAGCCAACATAACTGTTCACTGGCAAAAGAGATGCATTGCTTGATTCACCCATCTCCCAAATGTGGCTGCACATGGAAAGCGTTTTGGGTGGCACTTCCAGGATCACATGTTAACTTCACTACACAATATGGTAAGTTATGAAACATGGCAGAAGTCGTCCCAATCTTGCTGTGGCTGGAAGGGAGCACAGATGCTCTGTGGCATGCCCTCAAACAAGACGAAGGGTCCACCACTTGCATTCTATGTGTATGGGGGATCTTGGGTGAAGAGGCCTGGATGTAGAAAGGAGAACAACCTGGGAACTATTGCTCTTTTTGACATGTTTCTCAATTAGAAATCTGCACCCAAGTTACCACTGAAGTAGTAGTAAATCCCTCTCTGAGGAGGGTTGGGGGGTGTATATGTGTGGAGAAGTGGGGGTGTGCGATGGCCCCTAGGAGTTTTTAGGGATTGGGTCTCTGGACCCATGTCTCCCAGTATCTTCATGGATCTTGGAATATCTGACAATTTTGGGAGCCACCCATTCTGCACATCACAAAGACTATCCTTGTAATAAAAGAAACGAGCCTATGGCCTCTAGCTATAGATTTAAAAGTTTCTTATTCTGTCATAATTCTTTTCAAATTTTCAGTCTATAACTGGACTAAATATGAAAAAGGCACTGAGAAAATGATCATATTTTCCATGATGAAGACTGGTGTGATCTAGGTCATTTTAATCATGTTTTATGTCTAAATACATTTTGAAGGAATTTTAAAATTAAACTTATAATGTACCCTTTCATTCTTTTCTTTCCTTTCTCTTTCTGTTATGCAAAGTTCACTAACATGAGTTTGAAAATAGACAAATAAAGTTGAGCATTTAAAAAATCCCATATATTATATATGATCAAATTTGGGTCTTTGAAAACTAGCATAGAAAGTGCTTCTTTACATTTGCATGCAGTGGACCACATTTTAGGCCAGATTCCAATATCATTACTCACACTGAGTACAATTGCTGGTTCTATGGGACTACTTGTGGAGCAAGATATTATTCAAAGTAAGTAAGTTTGGCATAATATGTTTTGTTTGTATGAGAGTGAGTTTCCTCAAGCAACTCCTCTCCCAACCGTATTTCCAGTTCCCAGTACTGTATTTAGTTCTCAAAATATTTAATTCTGAAGACTATCAGGAAAAGGTCTATGGCCCATATTTGAAAACCATGTCTACAAGAAATACTAGAAAACACAGTTTCCAACTTTCATGGGTAAATAAGCACCCCAACATTTACAATAAGCCAAAAATCAAGCTAATCCAATTTAAAAACGAGGCCAAAACAAGCCAATCCCTGAAAACCTGAAAAGTGTATGTGACTAGATCCCCCTGGCGTGCAGTCTGGGACTGTAGTGGGCCAGCTGTGCACCCTTGACTTTCTTTCCTCCCCTCCCTCTCCCACCCCTACTTGCCGGGAGCCAATCAAAAAAAAGAAGCAACAAACTACAAGCTATAACCCAAAAACTAAGCAACAAGCAATTCGCAAGCCAATTAACCCAAAAGCAAGACCAATTTTTGTGGTTTTTCCGAAGGTTTGGCATGTCTGCTAGCAAGTGCCTAATTAAAGGTAAACCCTACATATGATCTGACTGAAAATATAAAAGTGTTCCTTGAGATGAAGAATTATAGGTCAGTTTTTCAAAACAGAAAACATGTGAAACCCTCTTTATCTTGCACTACTGCTGTCACTCTCAATGATTATAAAGAATAGCTTCAGAGCAGGTTGTGAATAAAGTGAATTTTTCACTAAGCAGTGAGTTAAAGGAGATGTCTTGTGGAAGAATTGAAGACGAAATATCAGAACAGTTTGAGGTAAGAACTAAATTTCAGCAGGACTGTATTTTTCCATGTACTGTATCTTGTTCTATGATTTATATTAATGCTAATTATTTATATGTGCTGGTACTGTGGCAGGTCAACTAACTTGTCACTATAACTTATTCAGACATTATTAGAAAATGTCTCATGAACACAAAACAGACATCAGTAATCCGGTAGGTTGGTCTACAGATTGAGGGGGGATAAGATATGAAGATGATTTTTCCCTTCTTGATAAATCAGTTACAGCTTATCACATGGTGCAGTTTATTGTAAGTGGGGTTTGGTATCATACTAATGAAAACCGATATGCCTGGAAAGAAGCAACAACATGAGCAACAGATTAAACTGTTCTTTGTACCTGTTCCTTATAAAGGAAGTAATCACTGAAGCAAAACT
Organism: Dermatemys mawii; assembly: GCA_007922305.1. NCBI lineage: Eukaryota > Metazoa > Chordata > Testudines > Dermatemydidae > Dermatemys > Dermatemys mawii. The sequence continues at coordinate 16,764,143 of ML677363.1, forward strand.
GACTCAGAGGAATTATAACTAATTCTGCAGAACCAGACACAGAAAACACCAGAGTGCACTCCAGTTAGGATCTATATCTTAGTAGGCTAAAACTGCCAGCAGACACACTAAGATCATAGAAATATCTTAAGATCATAAAAAGATCAAGATACTACATAGCCTCATTGAAATTATTCTTTATGAATGATATTAAAACATCAGAGAAAAAATAAAAAGGCTGATCCTTGAGCTTGTCTGCCCTTCAATGAAAATCAAGGTAACTGAAACTGTGGAAGTTTAGAGAACAACTATCCCTATAATGATAGGTAACGCTAATATTTTCATTGGAAAAAATGAACCTCCGGAGGACCAAACAAGTAATGAAGAACACTGAAGTGACTGTTTTTCTGAAAAAGCATTATTTTCTGTTATTAGAAGACACTGTACATTTACTAGAATCCTCCAATTAAGGACTTGGCTTAAAAAATGAAAAGATTTCTAATGGCTTATTGAATGGAGAAAATATACCCTGCTTTATTTACAGAGAACATTAAGGCACTGTATTCTCCATTGTTGTTATTTATCCCTGTCTAAAGTAAGTACAAAATGGAAAAAAATACATTACCAAACAACAGTGTTATCATTTGACACTAACTTTTCACAGGTGTAAATGAATCCATAAAGTGCAAGGCAGTGGAGAATCAGGCACCTTGATTGTGACTTAAACTCCTCCTGTGCTTTTTGAGCAGAAGCTGATGCTTTTTCTTACCAGAATGGCCTAAACTATTTATTTTGACTTAAAACATATATTCATATTGTGACTGGTTGAATCACAGAAATCCCCTTGAGACTGCCACCTGATGTACTGAGACTACCTCTGGGCCTCTTTTCCCTGCCAGCTTGGGGCTTCAGAACCCTGCCTTGTTGAGCCAGACATGCTAGCCTGCTGCAAACACAGACTTAGGTCTGAACTATGTCCCCTAAAGCTGCAGGCTATATCTGAAAACCACTTAGGAGGTATTCCTGTCTTCAGCACCCAGATTCCCAGTTCTCAGTGGGATCCAAACCCCAAATAAATCCATTTTACTCTGTATAAAGCTTATACAGGATAAACTCAAATTGTCTGCCCTCTATAACACTGTCAGAGAGATACACACAGCTGTTTGCTCCCCCAGGTATTGGTCACTAACTTTAGGTTCAATAATAAGCAAAAGTGATTTTATTAAATATAAAAAGTAGGATTTAAGTGGTTCCAAGTAATAACAGACAGAACAAAGTAAGTTACCAAACAAATTCAAACAAAACTCGTAAGTCTAAGCCTAATACATTAAGAAACTGATTAGAGATAAAATCTCACCTTCAGAGATGTTCCAATAAGTTTCTTTCACAGACTGGACTCCTTCCTAGTTTGGGCCTAATCCTTTCCCTGGTACAGTCCTTGTTCCATCTCAGGTGGTAGCTAGGGGATTTCACATGACTGCAGCCTTCTTTGTTCTGTTCCACCCCCTTATATAGATTTGGCACAAGGCGGGAATCTTTTGTCTCTCTGGGTCCCCACTCCTCCTTCTAAATGGAAAAGCCCCAGGTTTAAGATGAATTCCAGTACCAGGTGACATGGTGATATGTCCTGTGAGACCCCAAGCCTTCATTCTTTCTGGTCTGACTCACAGGAAGGCTTGCAAGTAAACAAATCAATCAATTACAATCAATTGTCCTAGTTGATGGGAGCCATCAAGATTCCAAACCACCATTAATGGCCCACACTTTGCAAATTACAATAGGACCTCAGAGTTATGTTTCTTATGTCCAGTTTCAGATACAAGAATGATACATTTATACAAATTGGATGACCACACTCAGTAGATTGTAAGCTTTGTGATGATACCTTATGAGACCTATGAAGCATATTCCAGTTACATTATATTCACACTCATTAGCATATTTCCATAAAATCATATGGAGTGCAATGTCACACACATACCTCAATTCCTTAAACTATATTTAGTAACTGCTGAGCATCAGTGTCCACAAACAGTGTCCTGAAAGCAGAAAGGGCTCAGAAATATAAGATCTTCTATAGCTATGGGAGGGGTGGGCAAACTATGGCCCCCGGGCTACATCCAGACTGTAGGCTAATTTTCTCTGTAACCCCCGATCTCCCAGCTGGGGAGACTAGCGCCTCCCACACCCCGCACCCTCAGCACGCCATACAAGCAGTGACTTGGGGGGGCGGGGCTGTGCAACAGCCTGTCTGGCTCTGGGCCAGACACACTACGGAGCAGCACAGCAGTGTGTCTGTCTCCAGGCCAGACTTGCTGTTCTGAGAGGTATTGTAAGGGGGCTGGAGCTGTAGACGGGGGGCTGGATAAGGGCCAGAGGGTCTTGGGGGCGGTCAGAGGATGGGGAATGGGGGGTTGGATAGGGTGTGGGAGTCCCAGGGGCCTGTCAGGGGGTGTGGGTGTGGCTAGGGGTAAGGGCAGTCAGGGGACAGGGAGCAGGGGGGTTGAATAGGGGGTGGGGCCCTGGGTGGTGATTAGGGGCAGGGGGGTCTCTGGAGGGGGCGATCAGGGGACAAGGAGCAGTGGGGCTTAGATAGGGGATGGGGTCTTGGTGGGGGTGGTTAGGGGCGGGGGTCTCTGGAGGGAGTAGTCAGGGGACAAGGAGCAGGGGAGTGGATGGGTCAGGAGTTCTGAGGGGGAAAGTCAGGGGGCAGGAAGTGGAAGGGGGTTAGATGAGGGCAGGGCCAGGCTGTTTGGGGAGGCACAGCTTTCCCTACCCGGCCCTCCACACAATTTTGAAACCCGATGTGGCCCTCAGGCCAAAAATTTTGCCCACCCCTGGTCTAGGGCTTAGTGTGGTCCCTGGAATTGGCTCTGCTTTATAGTGGCTCCCCACAGGCACCAAAGAGCATCAAAGCCAACCAAAATAGCAGCAATACAACTTCCACGCACGCTCACCACTGCCTCTACCACCTTTGATAAGCCCCTGTTGATTTCACCCACCCTCTGACATTCTCCAAACTAGAAACTTTGTGTGTACTGGTGTGTGGCCAACTGTGTGGGACCTATACAGCCCCTTGAAGTGATTATGGCAGCTCTATGGCCCCTTTAAAGCAGCTGAATCACTGTAAAGTTGTGGCAACTGGACCCTTAGATATAGAAATGCTTGTATTATTTGCATCAAGGGAAGCTATTCTAAAATTTGTGAGTCCTGGGTACTGATTTGATTTCTTATCAAGGACAGACAAAGCTTGGAGCCAAAGCCCCTCTTATAACTCAATAAGATTAAATGGAAATCTAGAAGTAAAACAGTCCAGTGATGCTTAAGATGGTGATGTTCGTGAGATCTGGTAAGTGATCCTTTATGAAAAGACTGAAAATATAGAACTTTCACCTATTTTGGAGATAAGTTCCTAAACAACACACTTCATGTCTATCTCAAAGCTTGTAAGGAGAACTGTGAAATTTAGTGTGAGTTGTGCAGCCAGCACATGCAAGTAATAAAATAACTTCTACCAAGACTTGCTCATAATGTGAGGGAAAGATATAAACCTACTGCCAAGCTAGTGCAGAATGGAGAGGCCTGTGTCACTGGCCTGTAACAGTGATCTCCAGGCACTTGCATTCTACCGCTGTTCTCTGTGTTTTCAGTTGAGCAACTAAAATTTTTGATGGAATGTAATGTCAAACACAATGAAATCTTTGTAGAAAAACTATTGTAGAGAGTATGTGTTCAACTTATTCAGAACCGAGCAGACAACATAAAAATGACAGCGCTCCTGGATTATCTAATGCACTAGTGCAGGATTTTCAGGTTAGGAAGTAAAACTAATGTTCATTGTAAGTGGGTGACTTTGGGGATACAGAAAGCCATCCTTTCTATGCATCAGAAGCACTTAAATTAAAATTTGACATGACTAGATTAAAATAATGTTCACTCACATTATGATAAATAAAAGCACAATCCACTTAAAGTAATGAAACTGCACTACACTTTTCAGTATAAATATTGAGGTAACTAACATTTATGTTTTATATGGACAAAGAGGACAGAAATCCCACAACTTATGAACTGCATTTGTTTTTGTTTTGTTTTCCCAGTCAATTAAAATGGAAATATCAGTGGGTACTGCCCTGGGACTGTGAAACATACAGTATCTATGGGAAAGGCACTGGCCAACTTTTATTTAGGTTACACTCTTGTGAAAAATCATTTTCATTCCTAAATTTCTTAAGGATGGACAAACAGGCCCAGTCTTTTTAAATGTATTTGCACATTTTTTACAAAGTCTGATAACCCCAACTATACGTACGATATGATGGGGGCTAATTTAGCTACAACTAATCAGGAAAAAGATCTTGGAGTCATCGTGGATAGTTCTCTGAAGATGTCCATGCAGTGTGCAGCGGCAGTCAAAAAAGCAAACAGGATGTTAGGAATCATTAACAAAGGGATAGAAAATAAGATGGAGAATATCTTATTGCCCTTATACAAATCCATGGTGCGCCCACATCTTGAATACTGTGTACAGATGTGGTCTCCTCATCTCAAAAAGGATATACTGGCATTAGAAAAGGTTCAGAGAAGGGCAACTAAAATGATTAGGGGATTGGAATGGGTCCCATATGAGGAGAGATTAAAGACGCTAGGACTTTTTAGCTTGGAAAAGAGGAGACTAAGGGGGGATATGATAGAGGTATATAAAATTATGAGTGGTGTGGAGAAAGTGAATAAGGAAAAGTTATTTACTTGTTCCCATAATAGAAGAACTAGAGGCCACCCATTGAAATTAGTGGGCAGCAGGTTTAAAACAAATAAAAGGAAGTTCTTCTTCACACAGCGCACAGTCAACCTGTGGAACTCCTTGCCTGAGGAGGCTATGAAGGCTAGGACTATAACAGGGTTTAAAAGAGAACTGGATAAATTAATGGAGGCTAAGTCCATTAATGGCTATTAGCCAGGCTGGGTAAGGATTGGTGTCCCTAGCCTCTGTTTGTCAGAGAGGGATAATGGATGGCAGGAGAGAGATCACTTGATCTTTACCTGTTAGGTTCACTCACTCCGGGGCACCTGGCATTGGCCACTGTTGGTAGACAGGATACTGGGCTAGGTGGACCTTTGGTCTGACCCAGTACGGCTTTTCTTATGTTCTAATAATATTGTCTTTTTTTTAAAAAAAAAGATTCGATGCATTGAGTCAATAGCTAGAGCTCAGATTTGAGAAGCACTGCATTAGATTTCAAAATAATTTGAAAAATCATGATCCATCTGCTGGTTTCCCTAGGATTGGAATGATCACTTGTAGAGTTGCATGTGGCCTTTCTTTTAAGAGATTGTTCTGAGTTTGATTAAGTTGTTCTGTGTTTTGCAGATTAAATTAGTCCAAAAGACCTTCCAGATGTGGAGACATCAGGTCATTATACAAATACTACAATGTCATAATGCACTTTCTTTTGAGTTTTTATTTATTAAAGTGGGCATTTAGTCATTAGTTTAATCGGGACAAGAAGTTAGCAAAAAAACATCTTCAGAACACCCTCCTATCCCAGTACTTTGGAGTATCATGAAAACATTCAAGAGTGGCTGTAAGGTGTTTTGAGCAGGGACCATCCTTACTTGTTTTGTACAGTAAATCCCACAATGGGTGATAGGCCTCCCTGTGCCACTGAAGTATAAATAATAATAATTTAAACTCTTCCATTTTTGCAGTATTCTCAACTCTTCTTTGAGTAAAGATTGCATTTCTCCAGCTGCTCTGAATTTGAAATGAATAACTTTCAAATAACCTCATTCTTCAAAAGTTACAACCTGTATTTCTTAATCCCCTGCCCCTCAATTTCACTAGCTCAATAATTCCCAACAAGGGTGCTTTCCATCCTTTATGTTCTCTTTGTAACTCTGCCACAGTTTTCTCATCATTTATTTAATCTGCAGAAGGAAAACCCTAATATCCTCCTTTCGGTGCCTGTCTCCTTCCCTGTCCCCTCAAAGTAATGAATTTGTAAGTCTGTGAAGCCGACTTATTGTCATATTGGATAACAAGAGACCCTCCCCTCCTTGTTTTTGTGAGGGACAAAAACCAAAGCTTGTGATGTACCAATGAATCCAAAACATTAGCAATCTTTGAACGACTCGTAAATAATAAGAACAGATTTGCTGATTTAGAGACAATTTATTTATGGATTATCAATGTAATATGTCTCAAAAGCATTATGTCTTCACTAGAAAAGTTTATTAGTCAAACTATTTAAAGGTTTATTTTAAATTATATTTTCTTTATTTAAAAATTTTAACAATAATTTTATTGTCCAGAAGGATCAGTCTGTTTCCCTGCAATTGTATAGACAAATAAAATTGCAAAAGAAGATTCATAAGAGCAACAAATGTAGGAAATAAATGTTGACAATTTAATAAACACATGTATATATTTGGACATTTTAATTTTTTAATAAATAAGACATAGTATACATATTCTTAGAGAAAAAGATACTGCCAACACCTGAAAAAGGAATTTGTTTGGCTCCAAAACTTGCAGGTGTAACCACAAGCAAATGGAGTAAGTTAATATGGAAGGATTCATTATTTTTCAAGTTTCAACATGACTCAAATATTTTGTTTATAATAAACTCTAATTACAGTATATAATCCAGTTACTTTAAAATAACAGAATAAAGTGGTTCTCAGAATAAAGCCTGTTGATTGGACTGATTCTGACCTTAAACTGTATGCTTTGATAGGACACGTTGGAGTGAGATGTGGCCATTCCTGGAGTGCATGAAGAAATGCAAGCTTACTCTCCTCAAAGTTATAGTTTTTCAGTATGATAGGTGCTCTGGAAGCTGTTGTTACATATATAAATGTCAAAATAGAATTTAAAGTGTATGTTAATTAAAACATAATACAATTATATTTATGGCTTACTAGAGTTCTCAGGCCTTTAAAATTGGAAATGGCAAAGCCTGATAGTGTTCACTTTGCGGTCCTTTTGTTACACTACCACCACTCCATCTTACATTTGAGGGAACGAAATGGACATTAATAAGTGTTTTCTAATGTGGGAAAATAATGTAGCTCTTAAGAAAACTGAGATTGGTAGAGATGAAGCACTGTCTTCTTCGGGCTCCCTAGACTCTTTTCCTCCTATATTCGTGCCACTTTCATAGTGATACTTTACTCGGATGGCGTCTGTAGCATCTATTAACAGACAGTCCAGAGATTTTGAATGCAGTCCTAATGGTGTGAGAAAGTTTCCATATGCCTGAATTTCAGGTGGCAATTCTGAGGATAGGTAAGTTTGTGGACAACTTTTGTGGTGGGCTCCTGGGTCCAGATTTAGGGTGTGGTGATTTAATGCAAGATGAGTTAAATGAATGCCAGGGCATAAAACTGTGTGTGTGAGAAAGGGGTAAAACATTAAGAAACAGACGCAGGATACCAAGAAACTCATCTCTACCCCTCCCAGTACTGGTTGGAGTTTGGAGTATAGCAGGAAATCTTTTCCATGAACAGAGCTCCTACTAAAATGATCTGTGCAATTGTGTCTACCAGAGTAGGGACTTGTAACTTGTGCTAGGGTATGAGCTGTGCTGAGCTGGACATCACTTCAGTACACAATAGCCAGGCGCTCCCTGCCCATATGAAAGTGAGACATCAGGCACTTACTGGGAAGTATGAGCTCTGTCGAGCTTCAGTGCACAGCAACCAGGCTGGTGGGAGTGTTACAGACACACTTGGGCTTACTAGCAAGCACGAGTTCCAGTGGGCATGGCTCCAGAATGCAATGCCAGGGACAATGTATGTGCGTGAGGAGACACACCAGGCACCGAGTGAGTCTTGAGTCCTACCGGTCACGAATTTGGCGTCCAACAGCGGAGCCGTGTGTGTGTTTGTGTGTATGCGGGCGGGCGGGCGCGCGCACGACATCAGCCACACAGTGGCAGGTGTGAGCTGAGAGCGACGTTAGCAGCGCGCGCTAGGCACGCCTGCCCTGTGCAGTACGTGGCGTTAATGTGCAAGAGCCAGGAGAGTGTCCGGGCAGGCGGGAACTGGGCTAGAGTCGGGCTGCAACAACCAGGCCCCCCGCGTGCGCGAGACAAAGACACACACCGACCCGAGGCACCGGCTGGCACATGCGAGCCCAGCCGGGCAGCAGCACGTCCAGGGAGCTGTCTGCTCCCCCGGGCCTCAGTGCCAAGGGCAGCCGCGCCCGGGACAGGCACCTCCCCACGGGGCCCTGCTGCCAGGCGGGCAGGGGGTAAACACAACATGGCGGCTCACGCGGCGCCCCGTCCGCCCCGAGCCGGTTCAGCCAGCGGTGGCACAGGAGCTGGTCGGGCTTCTCAAGCTGTTTGCGACGGGGACGAGCTCCCGACCCGCCCCACCTGCCGGCTCCTCCTCAGCGCGCGCCCGCTCCGGCTCCACGCCCCATTCTCTCTCTCTCTCGCGCGCGCGCGATAGCCCCGCCTCTTCTCCGGGGGGAGGTGTGCGCGCGCTCCCCAACCGCAACTGAGCCTCGGCGCGCGAGGCTCCCTCCTCCCCTCGTGCGCGCGCGCGCGCGCGGTGGTGGCGTGGCTCCTCCCCGGGGCGGGGCGGTCCGGGCCGGCGGGCTCGCGGCACCGCCCCCTCCCCCCTGCCGTCCCTCTCAGTAACTTGGCTGCCTTTTAGCGGGCGAGCCGCGCGGCGGAGAGTTTGCTGGGGCCGGAGCTGCGGCGCGAGCAGGGAGCGAGCGCGGAGCGGCGGGGGGCCCCGGCCCGGCCCGGGACGATGCTGCGGCTGGTGTCGCTGAAGTTGGGGCGGCTGTACCGCTACGTGAAGCTGGCGGTGCTGGGCAGCCTGGCGGCGGCGCTGGTGCTGAACACGCACTCGCTGCTGGCCTCGCTGCAGCGCAACGAGCTGTCGGAGCGGCGCTTCCTGCAGCTCAATAAGTGCCCGGCCTGCTGGGGCACCAGTTGGTGCCGCAAGTTCCTCAACGGGCAGCTGCGGCTGGAGAGCTGGGGCCGCCTGCGCCTGCTCGACTTCCTCAATGTCAAGAACGTCTACTTCGCGCGCTACGGCGAGCCCCGCGAGGGCAGCCGCCGCGTCGTGCTCAAGCGCCTGGGCTCGGCGCAGGAGCTCGCCGACATCGACACCAAGATCTGCCGCCGCGCCACCGGCAGGGGCCGCTGCGACCTGCTGCAGGCCCTGCACGCCACCGAGTTCGCCAGCATCAACGGCGACGTGCGGCTGCTCACCCCGGACGTGGTGGAGGGCTGGTCGGACCTGGTGCACTGCCCCTCGCAGCGCCTGCTCGACCGCCTGGTCCGCCGCTACGCCGAGACCAAGGACTCGGGCAGCTTCCTGCTCCGCAACCTCAAGGACTCGGAGCGCATGCAGCTGCTCATCACGCTGGCCTTCAACCCGGAGCCGCTGGTGCTGCAGGTAACGCCCCTTTCTCCCCCCCCCCCCCCGCGCAGGTACCGCGTCCCCCCTCACTGCCCTCTCGAGAGCCTCCCTCGTGGCGCGCAGCGCTCCGGGGAAGGGGTGGGGGCCGTGCCGTGCTAATCTCCCGCTGTCCTAGCCTGGTCACAAAGGTCGGTGCCAGCCTAGCCGCCCTGCTTTCCTTGGTGCTGCAGGAGCTGTCCCGTCTCCTGCCCCGTGCCCCGCCCCGCCGCCAGGTGAGTGCCCGGCCAGCCAAGCGCTGGCCCCGGCCGAGCATCGTCTGCGGGTCTCCTCACTTCACGTCGCCAGCCGCGGCGGCGGGAGAGCAGAGCCCTGCATGGCTTGAGGAGAGGGCAGCGGGTGCAGACCCTGCTGGGAAACGTAGTCAAGGGTCCCGCTGACACCACGTTTCATCTTCCCCAAACCCTCTCCCGAACAGTGAGCTGCGCTCCCAAAACGACCCGGGAACCCGGGGCGGGCGTCGGCTCTGCCCCTGGGAGCGAAACTGGGCGGGCGGGCGGGGGTCGTGTGGGGTGTCTGGGTTGTGTTCTCATTTAGTTCTTTTCCCGAACAGGCTGCAGAACTGACTCGCCGCTTTCGCACCCTTCCCCCTTATTTTGTAATTGCTTTGTAGTGGCGGGGAAACGTGGAAAGATCATTCTCTTTTCACTGCCCCGCCTCCCAAGGAAATCTTTCTCCTTATAGTCTGTGGCGATCTTCTGAAGGGGTGAAGAGAAACAGCTGTGCTGCAGGTAGCAGGCTTGGCAGCACTGTCTGTCTGCGTTTAAAAATAAACGGGCAGTGGTAAATTTATCCCTTTTGTCTTGTTAGTAGATGGCTTTAATCTCATGCCTATATCACATTAATAACTTGAGAAGTCCTTAAGCTTTTGTTAGACAAATACTTTAGTTGATCAGGTTCTTGGGATGAGGTTTAGTATGTATGGACGGGGACTTGTGTTCCTTTTTCATAATCTCTCTCATTGTAAGAGTCCATCCCAGTGTTTTATTAGGATTTGAACTCTTCAATCAGGAACAAAAGAGCTTTATGTACTTATGTGAAGTCAAACTTGCATTATATGACTCTCTTTATCAGATCAGGGAGATAAAACAGCAGTCTAAATAACAGCTCTTTTTAGCTGTTCAGTGCGTTAATTATATCTAAATAAGAATAGAGTTTTACATGCTTTCTCAACTTGGCTGACAAGAATGCACACTTATTCTGTTTTATGAAACTTGGATTTTGATCATACTGTATATGCAAATTTGTGGAAAACTGATAATCTCTTGTTTATTCAAAACAGAATAACTAGTATCACAAATACTCCTTAAACTGAACAGTTGCTGCCCCTTGTTTACATTAAGTTGTCAACACTATTGAGAAAATTCTAAGTATGCAATTAAAAAGTTATTAACTTGAATTTTGATCCAGTCATTTTTTTTCTAACTATTTTCATCTTTTACTGTCTTTGGTATCAACTAATGCCTAAAGAAGGAATTTGTAAGTATATTTTAATATAGTAAACACATTATCATAGAATTACTGTAATAAACCAATAATTAACTGGTATTTTGCTAGGTATTTGGCCAAGAAGCATCCAGTTGATTGTCAGATAGCCAATGCTGTGGAGATAAATTTATTGGAAGTTAAAGCCAATCTCCTATATTCTAATTTTTAGAATGCTCATTTAAGAAAAGGTGCATGCATTTTAATTCATTTAGAGGTATCATCAACTTGAAATCTAGTTACCATTTTTAATGGTTTAATTTTTTGGATGACCTGTTGAGCCCACCTGGTGATTTCTCTGATTTTACAGTTGACTTACTATATTTAAGAAGAGTTTTCCGTTCCTCTTTCCTGTGAGGAAACACCTACACAGAGGGGAGCACACTGACTACATAGTGAAATGCATTAGACAAAGTGCTGTCAAATGTATTCATCAAATAGACTGAAAAATTAAATAACTTTTCCTCTGGCATTTAAATTATAATGTAAATTGTAATACTAGTTTTAAAAATTGAGCAGAAGTGATTATTTTTAGTTGGTGTCTATTTTTAATGTATAGCTTTTGCAGTGAATGAACATTGTGGTCGACCAAGCCTACTTCTGAATGTTTTTGCAAATGTAAATAAAGGTTCAGTCTTGGTTTTGAAAGTTAGCACTACAAAACAAAGAAATGTGAATACACAGCTTAGTATCAGATTTAAATGCTTCTTTACACATTCCCATCAAATAAGTTTATTTTGAGTTTTGCAAATTTTAGGAAAAGTGTAGTAACTTTCAGGATGTCTGAACCAATTAGACTTAACTATATCAGCATTTTAACTGAAGTCATTCTGGAAAATGACTGCAGATTTAAAATAATGAAATGTCAACACTTATGTAAAAGTAGCCACACTCAAAAATAGTAACTTGAGATTTCTGGATGAGTTCTGTATTGGAGGCTTTTTTTATAAACTATGTGGGCTGTTAATCACGGGATACTCTGTCATGTGGAGTTTTACATGAGTGAATTGTGCAGGCATAGATTACTAAGATTTTTATCTCCTCCCAGTTGCTTGGATTTTACTTAAAATCTGAAAGCTTGTTTTCTTTAGATTACTTTGTAGTGCTACAATTCAGGAACTTGTACAATTCTATAACTTTTTGTTTTTGGTTTAAAAAGTAACTTTCCAGAGAGAAACTGTCCTGAGAACTGAAACCAGTGAATGTGGAATGGTGTGAAAACAAATCTTTCCCTATGTCCTGTTGTTCCTATTTACTGATGGCAATTTGATCTTTACTGTGAATTAAATGCTAATATGTATGTGTAACTGAATTTTCTCTTTCAAATTGTGTCCAGAGGATGGATGGTGATGGTAACTTAACTAGCTGAATTCATATGTTTTACCCAGTATTACATAGACAAATTTAACCTTGTGGAATACTAAAGTTACAATATCAGTACGTGTCTAAGGAATTTGTGCTGCCCACAAAAAGCACTCATTGCCTTTAATTCAGCGTACATAGTTGGCTATCTCTTTAACTTGATCTGGGAAGAGGAAAAATAATTATGTCTTGAGTAGGATTTTGATATTTTGAAACTTAGTTGTGTTATCGTTTGGAACACCCTCCCTGCCCCCCAACATTTCTAAATTGTGAAAGATTTTCCCAGAGCCAGTACTCCCTTCCCTATCTGGCAGATTGCTGTGGAGCTGTGAATTCTCTGAAATTCAGGCTACTGAAGAGCTTAGAAGCCACCACTTGCAAGGCTTCCAGTTCCCCATCATACCACCTGGTAAGGTGTGAAGGAAATGAGATTCTGGGATTTGAGGGCAGCCTGCCTGGTGAGCAGCTGGGGAGTTTAGGAGCTGGGGCTCCTGGAACTTCCAGATTTTCAGCTTCTGGTCAGTTTGTCAGGCTGCTTGACAAAATGCTTCCATTGGAACTCTGCCTGTGTTTGATCACAGCTTTGTCAAAATTGAATGGTCTCTGCAAAACGTTTCAAATTCTATGAATTGTCGTTCTCCATCAGAAAACATTCTGATAGAGTAATTCTGTCCAGTTTTAGTTTCAGCAGCATTGAAATTTCATACAATTAGGTCTTTTGGAGATCTTTTTGAAGTTTCAGAATCATGCTCTTTCAAAAGCTACGTCATTTTCAGGGAAAACTGTAACTTGGAACATAACAAATGTGTTTACGTTAACTTTTTGAATTAATTAGACTTCACATCTAGCTTTCACTTCACTCTTTAATTTTGATAGGTGCAGTTATCAGAAGAATATTAACTGGGGAAAAATATAGAGAAGAATTTCTGTTTTCTCTATTATGAAACTTATACTGTGACAGCGGCATGTAGGAGACCCTTCTTACTTTGTAAGAAGTAAAGCTGTGTTGCTCTCAGATGTGTTGAAAGGTTTGGCAGTTTTTATTTTATAAAGCTAAAATGTTCAGTACTTGTTTTTATTGCAGTGGGTAAGGAAGATGTGGAAGTGGGAATTTTCTCTTCTTGCAGGATTCCCTGGTTATAAATAAAAACTTTGATTACTATTGTTAATCACTTCAGTGTTAGCAGTTTGTTTTGTAGCCAGACAGTATGAAGGAAGACTGCCAAACTGTGTTCAGTGCGTTATCCCCTGAAAAATTGTCTCTGCTTAATTTTAATATGCGCAAAAAGCACATTCTATCTTCAGGTGGTGGGAGTGCTTTGTCTCAGATCTGTGCATCCTGATCTGTGCTTTTTCACTAACTTTTTAGCTGTAATGAAATATAAACATTTAGGCACTGAACTTAGATTTATAATGGAAAAGGTGACTTTAATCGTCTGCTAAATCTAGTGACTTGGGGATTATAAATTTTTTTTATCAGAGGTTGGAAGCTTGGCTAGAAGCTTCTTTGGCATATGGGTTACTCCTAAAGTGGTAGTGCTTATGAAATGCATACTGTCACAATTGACAGCTTTTGCGTTAGCCAGTTTGAAGGTTCTACTTTACACTTCAGTTACGCATGGTACACTTCTGTACAAGTGATAGAAGTTAGGGAAACACCACTTACATAGTTTAATTATTGAGGTGTAGTGTAAAAATACTAATGTGTTTATTAGTTTTGCGGTAGCATGTTTTCACTTCATCCTTGCTAGTATATCTTAAATAAGTTTCTGTAGATTGATTCTCTTTTTGATTCACTAATTCATACTAATCTTTATAGTACAATAAATTGCAGGAAAACTGCATATGATTTTTGTACTGTTTAATACTGTTTTGATACTCAGAGATGTAATCAGCTTCACTGACTCTTCCATAATATGTTCTGTGCTTAAACAATAAGAGAGGATTTGTCTGGTTAGAAGTTGCATGTTTCATCCACTCATGTGGCAGTTTGAGGAAGAAATTTTAGACCCTCAAAACATAAATGACATTAACACTTTCATACATATTTTTTAAATCTCCAACTAAACATTTCATTTGTTTAAAAACAAAACCGCTCCTGCTTGCAGTATACAGGCAAGCATTTTAATAAATTAATTCCTAGTTTGTAGCTGGAACTGATTGATATATATTTAACAGACTGCAAATAAATTAATATAAATATAAGAGTAGGATTGTAAATTGAGTTGAATTGTTTTTGCTGCCACATAGAAATTAAAGTTATTACTATACAATTTAGTGACAGGTGTTTGCTTAGTGCAACCTTTCATCTACAAACAGCTACATGGTGACATGAAACACTGAACTTATTTTCAGAAATTGAAGGGCTGCTTTTTTACCTGTATGAATATCTGTACTATGCCTCTACACAATTAAATCTTTTTTTGATTACGTTAGGCTGACAAAATAATTTTGTCTTAGGCTGTTTGCTACCAGACATCTTCAATTTTGGTTGTCTAACTGGAAAACTTGTGGTTTCTCAGTTTTAGGCTATGGTCTAAAACCAGCAGGTAAACTAACGCTATGTCTATGTCTACAGTTGCTCCTATATCAGCAGAACTTACTTCGCTCAGGGATATGAATATTCTGTTGCCATGAGCAATGTAAGCGCTAGTTTGCAAAATGCTATGTCACTGGGAGAGTTTCTTCCATCAACATAGCTTATGCCGCTTGTGGGAGGGTTGTTTTTCTTCTTTTTATGCCAACTGGAGAGCTCTCTGCTGTCGGCATAGAGTATCTTTAATATATGTGCTGCAGTGATGCAGTGCTGTAACAGTGCAGCTGTACTGGTACAGCTGCAGCTATGTGAGTGTGGATAGGCTCTATAATAAAAAATTGTTGTTGCTGTGAGTGTCTAAAGGCGTTCATTTGTATTTTGTTCAGAACAAATATCAAGTGCTTGTTTTTTATTTGAGTGGTTTTTAATGTCAGTCTATTGGTGTCTTTAGTCTTATCTGGTTTTAACAGTATCATTTTAATTTATATTAAGGCTAAGACTGAGTCAGAACAGAGGGTACCACCTAACTTGTTTCATACTCAAATGAAAATTGATTCCAAAATATTATGGGTAATAATGTCAGGCTTGCAATCTAGAGCTGATCTGTGCTGTCCATTGAATCCCGAGTCAATGTGGACATCTTCCACAAACCGTTACACTTCAGAGCTTCTTGCTTGATGGGAGCATGTCCCTATATCCATGGAACTTTGTCCTAGGTTCCATATCAATGGGTGTGTGGAGTAGATATATTTTAGTGGAGAGCATATAGCCTGAGGGAGAGCCTCTGCTTGGGCCATTCCTTCATATTTGCATCAAGTGTGCTTTGTTGCACATATATGTGGGTGGGAGGGCGGGGTGGGTTTATTTTGGAAGTCTCGTGGGGAAAGTCACAGTATCAGTATTTTTTAATAAAGTACTATCTTGAAACGCTAGTATCTTGATGGTTAAAGCTTTGTTAAACAGGCATGCACGCTTGTGTGGAATTGATAGCATTTGAGTAGATGTTTTTGTGCCAATCATTGATATACACACTGTTTTTCTGCTTCATCTAGTAACTGAAAAGTGGTCCAAGAGACTACCATTTTTACACTATTCTATAGGCAGAAATCCAAGCATTAAACTAAGTGAATGGAGATTTGAGGAATCTGGCATTTATTTCTTCTGTGGTCGCTTCAAGCACATAAATTTACCTCTAACGACCCCAAAACATGTACCACTGAGTTTAACTTATGTAAGAATAACTTTCAGACATAAGGATCAGGATTGTGTCTCATTGCTCTGAGTTTCAGTCATGGTAATTTCTAGCTTTTGCAAAATTTGAAATGAGATCCTGTCCTTGAAAAGCAAAAGGCTTCAGTCACATGGATGCAGGCATCCACAGATTTACTTTTCTTGATATCCTTAACTCTGGATTCTAGTGGCCCATGACTTAGTTTCTGTAGTATATGGCTTCTCTGTGCTGTGTTTTTGTGCCAGTGAAATTACACCAATGTAGCTGCCTCATTGCAAGCGACATTGTATAAATGATCAATGTATCAATGCAAAACTCAGCTTCCTCCCTACATAGGGCTTACGGCAAAATTGCAATGGAGTACTTGATTTCTGTTTTTGAAGACTGTGGATAAAATCACACTATATATTAATGTAGATCACCTTTGGGTGAGGTAAATTTACACGAAGTAAATTACATCTTTTCTGGACTAACAAGTGTTATCATTTATCTTATAAAAATGTTCTCTTTTGATAGTCTCTTTTTATAATGCTTGAAAGTTGGGTTTTCCATTGCTATTAAGAAATCTGATTAGGAACATCTACATTGTTAGGTGGAGCATCTTGGATGTCAGTGGAAATAGTGGAAATGAGTTGTTCCGACAGGTTAACTGATTCACATCTTCTTTTGTCAGTTGACTGTATTACACACCTTCGCTCATAGAGTGAGAATTTCCTTACTGGTGAAAAAATACTAATATATTCTCTTACACTGTAAATTGCCTTAATTCTAATTTTTGTCAGTGAATCTGTATTAAAATTTCTTAAACTGTTGAGTGAATGCTTTTCTTTGGTCTGCTATTGTGACTGAGTGTAAAATGTGTGCTTCCAAGTTTCACACTTTATAACCAAAGTAGCTGGTTTTGAGCTGTGGATGGAAGAGCTTTTTAAGAGTCATGCTAACCCTATTTTGTTTAGCTGCAGATGTGACAGTAAGCTTGCTTTCAAAAAAATATAAATACCCATTTATATAGCTGTACCCAGTACTAATAATTCAAACATTGGGTTCAGAACTGTGCTGTTTATAGCTCAGAAGTTAGAGATTTTAGCAACATTTTTATTTAGCTTTTGTTTCTAAATGTGAACATGAGGCAGCTAAACATGTGCAGTGAGAATTCAGTTTTATGACGTATGCATTTTTTGGCTTTTAAAACAATACAAAGTAGGATTTCTTGTTCTAGCAGACAATTTCATTTATGCAAATATTTTCAAAAGGTGATAATGAAGTACCAAAAGTTACACCTCCTCTTTAAAAAGAGGACAAATCAGCACTCCAGTTAACTATTTTTGTCAAAATCACATTGAATCTAAAACTGCTGAATATGACACTTGTACATATTTTTTTTATCCTCTTCTTGTGCTACTGATTTGGGTAATGAAGTGTAGATGTGGCTATTACATGCTAGTTGGAAAGGAGCCAGAAGCAGAGAGCTTGTTTGTACATGTGCAGATGTTGGCAGCATTCCCTCTGCTCTTGTTGTCAGAAGATCTTTTTCTTGCCACAAAGATATAAATATATCTGTTTTTACAATATGGTGTGTGGTTGTTATACCAACATTATGTTCGAAAGGTTCACTTTTTAAATACAGCAAGCCAGTCATAGAATCTCTTACATGAGGCACTGATCACACTGAACCTCATAGTAAGTAGGTGTAGGGTATGAAGACCAGTTTGATGCTATGGCTAAGAGAACTCATGTGATCTTTGGATGGATAAGCAGGGGAATCTAGAATAGGATTATGGAGGAGATATTTCCACTGTATGTATATGGTATTAGTAAAACCATTATTAGCATTCTGTGTCCGTTTTTCTTTAGAAATCATTGCATCTGGGGCTGAACTCATGGCTAAAATGGAAACACTCTTAAACCTTTTCAATGATTACACAATGATAAAATGTCTTGTACTTAATGAAACTATTAAAAATCAGTGAAATCATGCAAATTAGAATTGACCACAAATTGCTAAAATCTATTTTTTTCCCCCAAAATATGGGTGAATTCAGGTTAAGATCAGTGCCTGCAGTAGAGTGCAGATCCAGATGCATTAGTGTGAGATTGGAGTAATTTAATTTACCATGTGTGTATACAATCCAAGTGTTCGCTATAAAAGATTAAGGTGGACTGGCTTAGCAGTGAGGGTTAGGGGCAACACCTTAGTAATTAGCACAAGACCAGCCCCCTGCTTCTATTACCTGAGTTACTGGGAAAGTGAGGGAGTCCCAGGATTCTTTCATATGTTGATCCAGGACTAAACTTAAGCTATTGGCTCTTTTATGTCCATCTGTGGTAAGTATACTATGAATTTGTAGTTCCACGGTCCCCACAGTTGCTGAAAGGGAGAAGGGGCTGTCTCCCATCTTTGAAAGCTTCCTGGCAGCTGCAGGGCTGTGAGGTGTCTCTTGTGCTAACCCTTCCCTGACTCTTTTTTTGGGGGCATAGTTGGAGTGGAGTGGGAGGAGGAGCAGCTTGGAATTGGATTAGCTTAATATAGTTTTGCTTACAGTAGCAGTTTTCAGGAATATAACTATAATGTTAAGCAAGGAGTTACATTGTATCTGCTCCGGTATAAGCTCTATTGTGTAGCCACAGCCTAAAACTCTATCCTCATTTTAAAGTTACTGGAAGTAAGTATGCTAAGAGCAACACTTTATGTTTAGTACTGATGACATAAACTGTTAGTTGGAGGGAACATCTAAAGAAGTCAGTTATCACTTGCTTCCTGAAACACTCTGTAACTTCTCATGGAGCTCTGGATACAACCAGGACAGGCTTCAGCATCTGGCTTTGTGTGTGCATTACACTAGCAGATCTGCCTCTTGTTTCCCCTTCCTCTGGGTGCCCTATCCCTGCTAGCATGAAGCGCATCTCTCAGCTTTCAACTATGACAGTGAGGGATTCCTGAGAGTGTGACAGCTGCCATCTTGGCCAGCACTAAGCCAAGGAAAGCCAGTGACCTCCAGAGCTAATGACATCACTCTTTACAGCTTGTCTCGAAGAGTCAGCCCTTCACCTCAAGAGCCTATCAGACTGTCACCTTCTGCGGATTGGACATGTAGGGGAAGGGGAGTGCATAACACAGTCTGACTAATAGATTATACAAGCAAAATTTGTTGTTAATGACTGAAATGTATATTTTGGTGATTTCATCCCATAGTTCAGTAAAAAAAAGTTTTTAGTTTTTCTGTAAATGAGTTGCATGTAGTTCTCCCCACCCCATAGGTCAGTAGCAGAGTTTCAGCCCCATCACCTTCAGATCTGTAGCTTAGATCTTTGCTTTTTGAGCTGCCATGGTTATTGCTAGACCCTTGTATGGCCAGCTGCTGAAGAAGGCCATGCACTTTCCTAGTGGGGAAACATTTGTGGAAGATTATATTAAAATCCAGGATTCCTGATCACCATTCCTGACTCTGAGGAATGTGTTTTATAGTGGTTAGAGATAAACTAAGCCAACTGTTTTGTGTCACTCTGAAAGCCATTTTGATGCAATGGATAAGATTGGGGCTTGTCATGTTAGAGGCCTGTGTTCTCTGCCTAAAATAACTCTGTAAACTCTCTGATAACTTACTTTAAATAAGATGGGGGCAGGGAGAGGTATGCAGAAGCTCCTCACTGAGTGCTTTTTAGGTCGGGATTCATGGCCGTAACCATTTAAGAAGGGTAGTGAATTGCACTGGAATTTGAACTCCGTTCTCTGAGCTGCAGAAGAGATCTGATCTCATTGACTGGTACTCCTCCTCCTCCCCTTAACTGAGTTGTGGTGATGGTGGCTGTGCTGGATTTCAAAGAGACTTACAAATGAAAGGTTTAAAGTTCCGGTTAAACTGACATCAGTAATGCAATGCAACCTTAGTTGCTGCTGCATAATAGTTCCATTCAAGGAAACTGATGTTTTTATCACTATCTGGTGACATAGTTATGGTAGCAGTGCTAGATATATATTGCAACTATTATTTCAGAACTATTAAAATTTAACTGGAGTGTGCTATCCTCAGTGAGTGCTGTGGTCTATAATTCAGTTTCTGACCTTAATATTATTTTGGGGTTTTCTTGATGCCTAGTATTCAGTACTTTTTGCAAAAGCATTAAGTAGCTCATCTTGGTCTTACATATTTCTAGATATTTTTAATTGCATGACATATACCCAAACATGCACAATTATTTAATAACACATTTTTTTAGTATGCCCTTACTACCCAGACAGTTGTTTTCTTGAGCATATACTACACAATACTGTCCATCTTACTATCTCCATTTTGAAAATCTGCATACATTGAAATAAACTAAAGTGGAGGATTAAGGGAAGACGGAAGAACGGAACATCCTAAATTTTGTTATACACCAAAATGTTTAATTTTTTTCTGTAAGGTCCTCAAGAAAGACCAACAAGAATCCTATTAGATCTGGAAGAAACAAAAGGAAATGTGGAAAAGAGGAAGTCTAAATAAGAAAAAACTTACTGTGTATACACCGCAAAGGAAATAGTTTATAAGCCTCTATTTAAAGACCTGGGTTACAGAACAAAGTAATTTTGTAAAAAAATATGATCCCATTAGTGCCACAACTCGTAGTATATAAAATACCAAAGGCAAAAAATAATCAGTTTTGACATCGGAAAATATACATACAAAAGCTACATGCTAGTAGGTATTCTTGTTGGTATCAAAATGCAAAAATGATGCTCTGGTCAGCTTAATCATCTCTTGTAAATATTAATCTCAATAGTCTTCCATCTTGCACACATTTCAGCCTTTGAAAATATACTGCTATTCCTCTGTTTACTCAGTATTAACCAAAAAATAAAATCTGTTCATATGCAGAGTTTTCCATCTGATGAGGGCTGGCCATTTGCAAAGTACCTAGGAGCATGTGGAAGGATGGTGGCTGTCAACTATGTTGGAGAAGAATTGTGGAGTTACTTCAATGCACCATGGGAAAAACGAGTGGACCTGGCCTGGCAGTTAATGGAAATAGCAGAACAACTGACAAACAATGACTTTGAATTTGCCCTCTACCTCCTTGATGTCAGTTTTGACAACTTTGCAGTTGGTCCTAGAGATGGGAAGGTTATCATTGTAGATGCAGAAAATGTTCTGGTGGCAGACAAAAGGTTAATCAAACAGAGTAAGTTGTTTTTCCTCTCATGTCCATCCTGCTGCTTGTTTTACAATTTGTCTTAAAAGAATATGAAGCAGTTGTGAGTTTCTGAAACAGGGACTTCTATTTCTACAAATAGGATAGTAACTATAGAACTTTCACATACTTTTAGAGATCAAAATGGACAGGTGGTCATTATATATAAGAATCACCTGAATTCTATATTGCTTGTATTTCTGTTGTATAAATATACAAAGCTGGGGATGAAGGGCAAAATTGTTTGATCTCTGCTAATCATGCTTAAAAGTAGTTGTTGCAAAGTGGCTTCACTCCACCTTTTCCCTATAATGGTATTTTTCCTGTGTTTCAAACTTTCTTTTCCTCCTTTCTCAAGTCACATGCTTTTTTTCCCCCCTTTATGTTATGTTCTTTACTTGATTCAGTGGAGCGTCTCCCATTTTATTTACATACATTTTTACATATATTACATATATAATGTAAAAGATCTGAATTTGGGTTACTTCTGTCCTATTCTTGGTGACACTTGAAGTGAAGCAAACGGGCTCCATCCTCCAGCTACTGAGTGAAGGGATAGTGCAGGGATTCAGTTACCCCTTGACCTATAACAGCCTCCAGCTAATAGGTGTCTAACTTGATATCCTTTCCCTCCAATAACTCTCCAGGAGCTATAATGAAGCAGGAATGTTTTGTTTCAATTTCTTGGTTCCTCTGGCTTGTAGCAGCCTGGAGGCTCAGGATGGGTGGTGATAGAAGCCACTGCTATTCTTCCCCTCCCCAATCTCCTGGCTGCTATGAGACAGGATGTCTGTTCTACCCTTGTTCCTGACTCTTTGGGCCCTCATTTCCCATAAATAATGTCTGTGACTACCTCTGCTGAGCTCAGAACTTAACGAAGCAGCAGTCAAGAAAAATTGACCTGAAGCTCTTCAGTAACACACTGGTGCAGAGTTCTGAATAGTGACAGTGAAAAATTGTTCATTTTCTTGCAAGTTGCAGAAACTCAAGGTAGCAGCAGAGGCCTTTGAATAGTTAGGTTGTAGACTTTGGTTGATAATTTCTTCAACTGGTTAATTGTATAAGTCTAAGGACTGAAAATCTTTACAATAAAAACTTAAATTCTACAAGAGTTCCTGGTAGTACCCCAGATCACTCCTGTTTGCCCTGGATGTGTGCATTTTTTTCAAACTTTGCAAATACACTTAATATTATTGAATTAATTTCTAGACTATATTTTCCACTCTGCGCAGTCTTTCAATAAAAAGCAGTACTTTCTTTTTAATAACACTTGGTAGTCCATATTTCTCATAATGTATTTGGATCAGATCCCAGCAAGAGATGCCAATAAATCCTGTTAATGTTGAATAGCCAACAATTTCAATACTGACTTCACAAACTCAGATGTTTGCACACAGATTTTTTTCCGCCACCCCCCAAACCCCAGTAATGTCTAGGTGTTGGGAAATATTTTAAAGTGCAGGTTCAAACTTCATGTCTCACTTAGTTAATAAAGTGTCTGGTTTTGTTTTGTTTTGAGGTGACAGTAAGTATCTACATTTTCAGGCTAGTACAATTGGTCCTTTGGGTTCCTGCATACCAAATCCATACATGGGGTCCATAATCTGTTTGTAGACTCCTTCCTCCCCCCCCCCCCCCCCCCCGCGATCCAATTACTTTCGTATATGAATGTCTAGTCTTATTTTTCTGTTCATCTCTCAAATTTGAGGTAATTTAATTAGCTAAATTTGAATCAGCCTTTTTCAGATTCTGTTTTTCCTTATCTCTTTGAGTCTGCCTTTCATTGCATAATTACTGCAGTGTGTTTATCACAGCCATCCATTGGCCTTTAGTAGTTTGCTGTCAGAACAACATTGTAAGCGCACCATAACTGTAAACTAATTATTAGCCCAGAGACTGCTTTCCAGTAACACTGGGTTGTCTTCCGTGTACATCAGGCAATACAGGTGCTTAAGGGCTCCAATATGGGGGGAGACACAGTTGATTTTCCCACTAATAAGAGGAATTGTTCCAAACCAGACAGTAGTATGTAGTTTCAGGGGAAGCTTGGTCCTATATAAATTTTTCCAGGAAACTGTGAAGGAGCTGCTGAATTGCTCAAAGCAGCTATTTCCCATTTGTAATCAAGGTAATTATTTTTGTCAGAGGCCACCTTTCAGTTGGAGAGAAGTCTCTAGAGAAGGAAGGTTGCCAGGATACTGTTGCAACACTTGTCAGGAGTTCTATGTATACCTGAGCAAAGTGTGGAAGGTTTGATTTCACCTATTTGTTAACTCTTTATTCCTTGATTCCCCCTACGTGCAAACTCTGGATTATTTTCTGGACTTTACACTTTTATTAAAAAAAAAAAAAAATTAGCCCTAAGCAGGAAACCCCGCCCCCCCCCCACCTGTCTAGGGAGGAGCATTCAGGTCACTTTTCCTCAGATATAAAAGATTTGTGTGGGATGAAATCAAGGCTTAGCCACAATATAAAAAAGTTATACTTAAGCACCCTTTTCTATCTACAGTATTTTTGGTTTCCAATGAAGTTCTAAAGGATCTATATAATTAAAATATAGTACTTGAGGGAGAAAGCCATCAGTGTGTTTTTGTTTTGTCTTTTTTATGGGAAACTAGATTCTGTAGAGTAACTATAACATCCTGCTGTTCACTGCTTGATGCCTTTTAGCATTTCTAATGATCCTTAAGATATTGCTACTCTATAAACTCTAAATACTAAATAGAATTTAACTTTGGACATGTAGAAACACTGAGATATAGACGAGGACTCTTGAAATGTGGGTTACAGCTTAAAATTTTAATGTGCAAAAAAGGTTTCCTAACAATTTAGCTAGTAAATATCTAGGAAAGTTGAGGGATAATGGCTTGAATAATTGTATGACATCATGCAGGGACTTGAATTTAAATCTCCCATATCCTTAGTGAGTGCCTGAACCATGAGGCTATAAATAATCACTAGAGCAGAGACTTTGACTTTTAATTATTTTTGAGAAGTAGAACGTCTTCAAGAAGAGAGATTGAGGCCCATACCTAAATATCTCATAGCCCAGTGGCTAAGGCACTCTCTCTTGTAGTATGAGAGATCAAGTTCAAATCTCTTCTGCACATCAGCAGAAGGAGAATTCAACATGGATTTTCCAAGCTTCAAATCGGTGTCCTAAGCAGTGGGCTAAAAATTATAAGGAGGGCACCACCAGCTCTCTTCTCTTCATGCTATTTTGTGAATCTAGTCCTCTTTTGCTTTTGCTAAGATACTCAGAATTGAAATGAGAAATTTCGAGTCAGGTGAAAACAGTGTTTTGTTTTGACATTTCGATTCTTTAGTTTGGTCATATTTGTGAATGCTTTTAGGTCTATTGAAGCTGTTCTTTTTGGCAAATAAACTTTGCTGGGTGTGGGTTTTTTTAAAAAATTTTTTTTTTAAAAATTTTTGCCCCAGCTCTACTTACCAGTTTCCTTCAGATTAAGCCTTTTGCCATTAAATGTATTGCTTTTTCTTCTCACCCACAATATTTTGCCATCTTTGTTTTACAGATAAACCTGAAAACTGGGATGTATGGTACGAGAGCAAGTTTGATGACTGTGATAAAGAAGCTTGCTTGTCCTTCTCGAAAGAGATTCTTTGTGCTCGTGCCACTGTGGACCACAATTACTATGCTATTTGTCAGAACCTTTTATCAAGACATGCCACCTGGCGTGGCACTTCTGGAGGACTACTTCATGACCCTCCAGCTGAAATTGCCAAAGATGGCCGACTTGAGGCCTTGCTGGATGAGTGTGCCAACCCAAAGAAACGATATGGTAGATTCCAAGCTGCAAAAGAACTACGTGAATACCTTGCACAATTAAGTAATAATGTAAGGTAGTCCATGGTGAATTAATCTCCTTTTTGTAACACTGGCTAAAACACTATCGCAAAGACACATGGGGAAAAATGAGAGAAACTTTTTTTAAAAATTAAACTATCTGATCAATTACATAAATGCCATAAAATGTTATGGTGTTTTAGAGGATGTTCCTCTGTAAACTGGCAAGGTACTTATCTAATTAAAACTTGAGCTACTATTGACTGTTCTCCCTGATTGCCTAAGGAGTGGTTCAAATGAGACAAGACTGTGATAGCTTAATTGACAGCTTGTCTGTCAAAGGGTACTTTACATAAAACTGCATTAGTATTACAGTTTTGTGAAGCTGATGCTTTTACTTGGAAAGTCAAGTTAGACTGATGGCCTGTTTTAAAGGCTTTTTTGCTGATGTCATTGTCTCATTTTTGTGTTCAAATACCTTACTGAAGTGGCATTTACATACCTGCAGGTAAATCTAGGTGTCTGTTGCATTGTTTCAAATTTAACAAATTTTATTTAATTCTGTGCAGAATATTATTACCATGAGTACAGGATTCCCATGTTTACTGTCTAATCTAAGTTCTTACCACTGTATCTTACTGTGTGTGTCACATTTTAAAAAAGGATATAGTCATAAAGCAGATTCAGCTGTCCTATATGAACCATAATACATTCATATTTGATTTTTTGTAGTTCTTCTGTTGCAGGTATTACTTGATAATATAGTTACTGTACAAAATTTCAACCTTCCATGCAAGTATGTACACATAGCCATTCAGCAGGGAATCGTTTGTATGAGCAAACAGTCATTTTTAACTTGAGAGGAGAATATAGTGAAAATCAGTAGGAATTGAGGGTAGGCTAAAAATAAGATCACCAGTCCCAGTGTAGTAAAGCATAAACCAAAGAAAATGGTTGTGTATGAGTCCCTAGACTAGTCTTAAAGCAAAATTATGTACTGTAGTACAGCTAATCCATCGTGGAAATTCAAATTTCAGTGGGTCCTTATTTACTCTTTGAGAAACTTTAAGCTACTAGATAGTGCTTGAGGAAAATCCAAATCGAAACTTAAGAAAATGCCTAGCAGGCTAGCATTTGTTCTGTATCATTCACAATTCTGCTGAATTCACAATGTAATGAAGTTTACTGAATGTTCATCCTTTGGCTTAGTTGTTAAACTGACTATGCCATGTTTGTGTTAGAGACTGTGTTTTGAAATAAGCTTTATTATTTGAATTGCAGTAAAAATGGTCCCTTTAATGGTTAGTGTAAACCTGACATTGCTCCCATAAACAAGAATTTGCATAAGAGATCTCTCACTACCAAAATGATTTACTTTCTTGGAAGATTTTTGTTTTTGATTTCATTTACTACTGTAGTATTCTGTTTACCAGAAGTGTCATAAAATTCTACTCCTAAGCAAACATTTCTAGCATATTTGTGTGTATGGTTTTTTTGGCCTTCAGCATTAACAAAGGAAAAAAGTAACCGTTGTAAATTAACCAAAACCATGATATTAAACAATTTGGAATGAGCGGGGTATGCATGACCATTCATAACAAAGTCAGCATGGCTATCAAATACTACTGCAGAGACCGATGGAAATTGCTGCTATACCAAAATTGCTGTAGGAGTGGGGTGAAAGAAAAAAGCAAATTGTAATTCAACACTGATTCGTGGTTCTTTCTCAAAGGTGGGGCATGTGGTGGTTGGGGAAATACTGCTATATAGAGATGCAAAAGTTTACTCAGATTTGTTAGATGAGTGTATTAATGACTGTTTTGCACAGCTCTTGATTTTCACTTTGAAATCCATTTAGCATACGTAGTCATACTTTACTCCAGCTCACTTGTCTTAATTTTGTTTTC
This sequence comes from Dermatemys mawii, assembly GCA_007922305.1. Lineage (NCBI taxonomy): Eukaryota > Metazoa > Chordata > Testudines > Dermatemydidae > Dermatemys > Dermatemys mawii. The sequence continues at coordinate 16,791,058 of ML677363.1, forward strand.
AAAAACTAATATGACACTTGCAGCTTTTATTTTCCTATTTGTTGTTTCTGGGTTGTTTTTTGTTGTTGTTGTTTTTCTTTTTGCTGTTGGAAGACTGTTTTACCAGCTGTGCTGCAACCTCTTTCCTTCGGATATGAGTCTTTAAATAGGCCTTATACTACTTTTTTGTCAAAATATACTTATTTGCAGAAAATACATTGAAAAATTGAGATTAAATAACACTAGCTGCCACGCAAGCCTTGTTGTATCAATGATGTTGATTTTAAACACCCAGCACATTATCTGATTGAGTTGTGTGTGATTATGAAAGGGTAATAGAAAACACTGCCAGCTCTGATTAGTACTTGAGGTAGTCTTATAACTACCAAATGACCCTGGTTAGATTTGGTGTCAGGATTATAGTTCCCTCTGAAATATATTGAAAAAGCTGATTTGGAAAGGAATCTAGAAATTTTAAAAAAAATAACTACAGGGAAAACACGTGGAAAGCAATAAATTTTGTTCAATTTGCACCTATCAGATATTGTACAATGACGATTTATATTTTTAGTCATTGCCCATTAATATTGATGAACTCTTGGTGAAATATTTTTGAATGAGACATTTGGGGTTTGTATGTGCATTAAAAATTGTCTTTTGTACTGTAAGTTACTGTTTAATTGGAATATTTTATCAAAATTGTCTTCCTGTGCCTTCATATTACACAAAGTTGTTTCTACAACTTTTAAGGATATTAATAAAGAGTACTTTAAGAATTTCATCTCAGAATTTCATTTTCAGATCAGTTAGTTCTTTAACACTCCATTGTAAATTGATCTTAAAGAATAAGCATGTGTGGAGGTAGACTTCTTACTGTTGTGGAGACCATTGTATTCCAAAGTGACAAGTAGGACACTCAACTTTCCTTGGGTTAGGAATTATTCTGTGGAGTTATTTTTTCATAATCATAAATAGCTCAGTTACAGTAATGCATTTCCCATTTCGAATTACTTCCAAGTGAGCATTATTTTTCTCTCAAAGAGTGTATCTTAAATTATGATACATCCTTCTGTTTTTCAACTACTGAAAAAGTACGCTAGAATTCAAAATTAATGAGGTCTGAGGTTTGTGTTTTTGTTTTTTTACTGTCTCAGCGGGCTGTAGTCCCCTCGCTCATTACTCACCAAAAAAAAAAAAAAACCCAAAAAACAAAACCAATGCAAAAAAACCCCTAGGGTATCCCACCTACACTCTACAAAGAGCTCAAGGAGTGACTCAATCAATTTAGGCACTCCAACCCATCCCCTTCCTAGGCTCAGGGTATAAGGCACCTATTCTTACCCATGGGCTGTGGAAGACACCTGGTCCATTTTAAGTAATTTCCCTTTCCTTCAGGGCTTTATGGGTCTGCAGAACCTTTTGCCACTGAGAGTGCTTTATACAGCTGTGCTCTAAACATCTATTTATTAACAACTCACATAGAAATCTCTTATGCTCACCACTCCCAATATACAGACAAAATTCACCCAGTGGCCAGTTAAGATCCTCTCATCTGGGGATTCTGGTGATGCCTCTGCACAACTGTGATGTGCTGAGTCAGTCAGTTTTTCAGCTTGATGTTAAATTCCAGTCTGGAGATGGATCCCAAAGAGCATTTTTTGTTGTTGCAGTACGTAGGTTTAGGAAGTTAAAGGACATAGCTGATTTTACCTATCACATTATTCAGTACCCATAGATAACAAGATTTAACTAGCCATGCACTGGAGCCTTTTTTCTCCTTTGTTAACACTTTTTACATTTTATTTCTTATGCCCAAAGTGTAACTTATTACCTTCTTCATTTGTGCTGATGGTTATTTTAAATTTACTGGTCAGAGCTTCTTATCTATTTTACCAATTCTTGGGATCTTTCTGTTTCCTCCCTAAGCTTCCCAGCTCCTGGGGGTGTCTACTTTAAAGCCCTTGGTTGTAATTCTTGTTAGGGTCATTCCTGAGGTCAGAGCACCTTAGCAGCAGTGGAGCATTTTTTTTTTTTCTTAATTTTAGTGGTAAAATTTAGTGGTAAAATTCACCCAAGCCTGATTTAGTATGGGGTGAGTTAAATCTCAGGCCTACACCTCGACTCCCCAATCGCTGCTGGAAGCTGGAGAAGCCACCTGGGGCTTCTCACCTCCCTGCTCCCCACCGGGAGTGTGGGGGATGCTAACTGGGGCTTCTTGCCACTGGGAGTGGAGCCCAGCTGCCCTGCCTAAATGCTCTGAAAATCCCACCAAGTGCCCATCTGTATCTTAGGGCACCCAAATATCTTTGAAAATCTGTCCCAGTGAGATCATCATCTAGTGTGACTGTATAACCACAGGCCATAGTACCTCATTCATTTGCCCCATAACTTGTGTATAATTAAAGCATATCTGCCAAAAAGACATCCTGTCTTGATTTGAGTTGAAGATTTCAAGAGTCTGTGAATCTACCATGTCCTTGGGTAGTTTGTTCCAGTGGTTAATCACCCTAACAGTTTGGCTTGCTTTGGTGGTGGCTTTAAACCCCGCCCCCCCAAAAAACCTAGTTTTTAATAATAAAAAAAAATAGTATAATACCAAATCAAATTGTATACCATCTGTATAGTTACCTTTATCAATCAAACTTGTAATCTAATAAAGAATTAAATCAGGCTTGTTTGACATATTTTCCATAAAACACTGTAGGCTGGCATTAATCATATTTTCATCCATTAATTCTTAACTGAATCCTGTATCAGCTTCCCCATTTTTGCCCAGGATTGATGTCTGGCTAATCAGCCTACAATTATCCGGATCATGTTGCACTTTTTAAATATTGACACGATATTATCACTCTTTCAGTCTTCTGGAATTTCTTCAGTATTCCAAGAGTTACTTAAATATGAACATAAATAGATCAGAGATCTCCTCAGTCAACTTTTTTAGGACTCTTGGCTTCCAGTTATCTGAGCCTGACACAAAAATGTTTATCCCAAGTAGCTTAACATCCTCACTTTCTAATCTACTGCAAAGCAGTTAATTGTCTTTGTGGGATATGAATAGATCAACATGCTTTTTACCAAATATCAGATATATTTATTAAACACACTGCTTTTTTTTGCATTAACAGTTTTATCTTTTTCCAGCTATTAATGTGCCTGTAGCATGGTTAGAATTTATTTGGTTCAAGATACATGTAAAAATCCTTGTAATAGTTCTCCTAGCTGTGGATTTTTTTCCTGAGGTTGTTAGCTTCCCTTATCAATTTTCTATACTTCATAGCATATTTATAGTCTTTGTAATCTACTTTACATGTTTTCCATTTGTTATATTTTATTTTTAATAGCTGCTGTTTAACACTACACAAAAACACTCTGACAGTGTTGTGCAGTATCGTGTATCAGAATAGGGCTGTCCATCTCTAGATATTTAATGTTCTGCCTTGGTAAATTATTTCAAGGTGGAAAATCATACCTACTTTATGGCCAAATGGATCATTATTTCAATAATGTTCATTTTAGATGAAGAGCTACAGTGTAGGTAGATTCTTCAATGTCAAAGTGACAAATCTGAGACTGCTGCATATGAAACTCTGGAGTCTATCATTCAGGCCTTGCTAAACATTCTCCTTACATCAGTGGTTCTCAAACTTTTGAGAACCGCGACTCATTTTTCTTTCCTCGGCTGCCGTGGTGGACACTTGTTTGTCAGCAGAAAAGCCGCCGAATAAATTTACTGCTGCATTTGGCGGCTTTTAAGCAGCGGCAGGAGCTCGCGACCCCCATGGAAGCGCTCGGCGACCCCCAGTTTGAGAAACCCTGCCGTACATGCTTCTATTGAGAACATTCTCAAAAAAGGGATCAGTCAGATAACAAATGTATACAATCTAGCCATGTGAGGCAGATCTCAATGTGAAGTCTAAACTATTTGGATCTTAGAACATGAGAATGGGCATACTGGGTCAGAGCAAAAGTCCATCTAGCCTAGTATCCTGTCTTCCGACGGTGGCCAATGCCAGGTGCCCCAGAGGGAATGAACAGCACAGGTAATCATAAAGTGATCCTTCCCCTGTTGCCCATTCTCAGCCTCTGGCAAACAATCTTGTTTGGTTTTAGCTCAAAGATAGGAAGCAGTGGCCACCTCCCATCGTCTATGTTAGCTGATTATTTTGTTTTTGACATTTAACTCACTCGATTTGTTCTTTTTATTGTTTTAAAACCCTTGAGGTTTTAGGGGACACTTTCTGATATTGGTGAATAATTTGTGTTTCAACACCTTTCGACTCCTACACCTTTCTGTGAGTGCATTCTCTTTATTGCATATCCTGAGAGAATTCAGAAGTATTTCTTCATACTCTTTGAAGCTAAATGCTAGTAGATTATTTTGTTTCTCTCCAATGCCTTCTGCAGTTTCTCTCTACATGCACAGAAAGGATGCTTGTTGCTGCACAGGAGGAATGTGGTATCAGCATGCTTTCAAGGTGGTGGAGGAGAGACTAGCCCTGCTCCATCTGGGCTTGAGGACAGCAACATTTTTGTGGGAGGGAGGCTTCTTGTGGGTTCCCCTGCCCCCCCAGTTCCTTTCCATTTCCCTAACTGTCACAGAGAGCTAACCATACGACCCTCATTGAGACTATCATCCCACCAACGTTTCTCAAGACTGGAAAGATAGTCAATACAAACTTAGTATTGAAACAGTTCTTGACATTTTATCTGGAATGATCTAAAGCCCTTAAATCCAACCCAACTGCCTGTTTTTTTGTTTTGTTTTTTTTTTAACACCAACACACAGGCTGTATCATAATGAAAGATTGTCCAAACAACTCCTTAATTGTATTTTACTGCTGTGACTTGGCAGATCTGCAGTTCATGTGAGTCATGGCAATATGGCTCAGTCTGAGGCGTAATAGTTTTCTATTCCTTTTCTTTATAGGACTGCTTTTAAAACTTTTCTTTTAAAGCAGGTACTATAAATACTTGCACCTTGTTTAATAAATGGATCCTTGATATCTTGCTAGTTTTTTCTATGGGTATCCTCTGTTGTTAATTCTTTAGCAGCTTCCGCAAAGGATATCTGGATTTCAATTTCCTGTCTCTTCTACATTCTTGTTTTTTAAAGTAGGGCCACAACAGAGCCTTCAGTATTGTCTCTGTACAGTATAAAGATGTCTATATTATGGTTACTTGTTCTGTGGCTTTAACCACAGCTGTACTCTCATTAGCTATCAAAAGTTAATATATGTGTACAAGATAAGGACTCCAATGTGATATTCAAGTAGATAATGTTCAAGTAGCTGGTGTGCTGTTATCACTGTTCTAGTAGATTTTTACCCCTGTTTCTCCGTGAAATGGACCTCGTTTCACTGTTATGAGGTGACAACTGGTGCAGCTACTCCACTATTACATGAATAAAACTTAGCTTGGGAGCTGCTGGTGCTAGCTGGATTAGAGCTAGCAAGACTCATTTCACAGGTAAGGATTAAATTTCATTGTGTCTTTGGCTCTACCAGCTCATTGACCTTGCAATGAGGTACCAGAAAACTAGCAGTCAATTCTGTTTTAGCACTACTCACTTTCCTCTAGCTTCCCAGTCTCCATTTTGTTCTTCATCAAAACAAAATCTGCACAGCTCCACCTGAAGAGTCCTATCTCACCAGTGTTCCAAAGCTGTGGGTGAATTTCTTCATGAGAGAGAGGAGGATTGGCAATGACAAGGATCACCAGTGAGACAAAACTAAATGTCATAAATCATTCCATTCTTGTGAAGAATTAGTCTTGGACCTTGTGTACAGAGGAAAGCTTTATGTGGTATAGTTAAAACCAATATTCCCCTGTGTGGACATTCTTATTCTGGTATAAGAGTAGCTTTTTTCAGTTTAGTTTAAACCCCTTCCAAAGTGACATACAAGATAAACTGAAAAAGGCACCCATATATGTCAGAATAAGTATCCATACAGGGAGTTGTACTAGTAAAACTGTTGGTTTAAATTCACATCTTTGCCTTGTAGAGGTGTAATTTTTCTGGGTATTCAGGTGCTCAGTTATTTCTTCGTGATTCAGTAGGACTGTTAGATGGCTAAGCAGTCAGCTTAAAATAACAAATTTGGATTGAGTGCTAGAGCTTCTGAAGAGACTCATTCTCCCTCTTTACAATTTCTCAAATAGGTAATCTTTGCACTCCTTCCTGTTGGACTTCATTAAAGTCTGAATGAGACAAAATTAAATGGGCCTTTATCTGTCTTTAGAATTTCTTAGCTTCATACTAAGATTTGTAAAACTAATCAATGTTCATAGCTGATACTCTACCTAACAGTTGTTGTGCTATGACTTCTTCAAATGTGAATCTACTGGTCTCTGCAAAGAGCCATCCACCTAGAGTACTTCATACTGAAAACGGCGTGCCATTTTAAACTTGCTATTGAACTTCACTAGCAACATGGTTCACTGCTCTTCTGGGCAAGACATACAGGAAGGCTGACCTACTCAGGATGATACATTATTGAACCATTGCAATGAAGTGCTTAGTCAAGTCTTGCTGCATCCAGCCAGTTCTGTGAAGTGTGTGCAGCAGTGGGAATCCCTCATTTGGAGTGTGGTATGACCACCTAAGAGAGCATGTGAATGTTTTACTTGCCCAATTCAAATGCTATATAAATTTAAGTAGCAACCAACACCTTTGCGACTGTTGACTTTCATAGTGGTTCATCTTTGAGCCAGAAAGCTCTGACTTTAAAAGTCTAAGTCTAGTTCTAGATTTGGTGTCTTGATTCAATAATTTCTGGCTTTCTGAGAAAAGATGCAGAAAATAATATATTTCAAAATGAAACCCCACTTAACATACCACAGGAAAGGCAGAGAGCCCACTGTTGCAAGTTACTATCAGAAATCTGTTGCTCAAGAAAGGACAATAAATGACCTTTTATTAATAACTTTGTTCTTTTTTTAGTATATTAAGCTTTCATTATAGTCTGTATTATTGTTTACAACTTCATTTTTTTTAAGATCCATACACTTTTAAATATTGAATTTACAGGTAATTTTATTTCTAATCTTGTTACTATTTTAAAATGTCATAGTAACACAAAAATTACCCTTTAATAGAGACAGCCTGTTTATTTTTAGTATGTTTTCATCCTGAATAACTAGAAATACTGCTTATGCAGATCAGCTGGCAGTTGCTACAGTTTTATTGGTCCCATGTTTGGCTATGTTATGGACCCCTGTCTGGTGTTGGCTAGGCTGATCCACAGCTATATCTGGCTTGGTCCCCTTGAGACAAGGTTGGGTGTGTGTGTGAGATAATATCTTTTATTGTACCAACTTCTGTTGGTGAGAGACAAACTTTTGAGCCATACAGAGCTCTTCTTGGTCACTTCTACCTTAATTGACTTCTTTTCCTACTAGGCAATTGCTGTTCTTTTGCTGGCTGAGTCCCTCTGCTGCTGTACTGTTCAGCAGTTTCCCAGATCCAGGTTTTTTTCTGTCATCTATCTCCATCCATTATCACAAACAGAATTGCAATGTAGGGTGACCAGATATCCCCATTTTATAGGGACAGTCCTGATTTTTTGCTTTTTCTTATATAGGCTCCTATTACCCCCCTCAAGCCCCGCAACGCCTTGTTCCGATTTTTCACGTTTGCTGTCTGGTCACCCTATTGCAATGTGAGTGTGTGCACACAGTTCTAGTTGGGAAGTGCAAGAGCAAATCCCTGTTTCAGAATGTCCAGGTTTTAGGGAGATATGCAACTTTTCATATGTCAAAGGGTACGGCTTCTGGTTTTCTACTACATGACGCTATTTGCAAATGTCAGGCCTGATTTCTTTTTTTTAAACATGCTATAGTGTATATCAAGTGCAACTCTTTTAGTTTCAATGAAATAACAGTCTGTGAAACCAGTGTAAGTGAAAGACAATCGAGCCCAAAGTAAATGCGTGAACATGCTCTGTCATAGTTTGGTAGGGTGTGGTCAGAACCTCATATTAATCTCTGTCATTGCTCTGGTCAGGGATCAGGAGTGTATTTCAACAAGTCTGTCCTTTCATTAAAGGATTGTTCCTTTAATATCTATTAGTAACCAGTGAATGATGGTGAACAGTAGATATAAAAATGGGAAATCAAAATTTGGCCTTTAGTTCATGATGTCTTTGCAAATATCTTCCCACTATTCACCTAGCTGTGAGTATTTCAGCAATATGATTGATTTTTCTCTTTGTAATCTGATATTATATTTTTTAAATGAACTGTATATTAAATTAACAGATTCATCTGTTGTAGGGGAAAATCAGATTTGATTATGGGCAGTGTGACATTTTTCTTCCTCACCCTCTCCCACAAGGCAACTAGTCTGAGCAGTGTCTACGTTAACACTGCATTGCCCTCACTACACCAACATAAATCCTATGCCTCTTGTGGAGGTGAAGTTAGGTTAGTGTAGTAGGACACTTATCCTGGGGAGCAAGGCTGTCAGGTGTACACTGACATAATTAGGTTGACATATGCTGCCTTATGTAAACCTACCTCTAGTGTAGGCCAGCCTTAGTTACACTATGGGGAGTTTGAGTTTATCTGCTGGTTGTATCTTTTGACTGCATGGGTCACAAAATATGCAGACCTGCTAAGGGGAACTCAGAAGGGATGATCTTGTACTTATTATTTATCTGTTTGGTCATTTGGCAACCCATTCCACAGTGCTTACCCACCCACTCCTCTCTGTTCTCTGCAGACAATGTCCCATCTTTCCTTTTGGAGCTGCTATTCCCAAATCCTTTCTCTAAATATTTACTTTGAATAATCCACCTTTTTTGTTCCAGAAGATACTTCTATACAAGACTTCATTAAATGACACTAATGTCCTCTATTTGATATATGAATATTATGAAAATAAACTCTTTCTAAATATTTTTCACATTTTGCACCATATTCTTCTTTTCTTGCAGCCTTTCCTTATGCACCTGTTGCTTTCCTTTAGCATAATGACTTAGAACATCACAGAACATAATATACTATGATTAAGCGCAGGTGACCTATTGAAGTCTTTTCCAGTCCTACACTTAACTATGATTCTTTGATAACAATAAAGAAGGGAAGTCGCTTGCTAGACTGACATTTTGGGGTGGTTAGACTACATTTTATGGCGTTTCTTTAGACAACAATTACTTTCCTCATTGTGACAAAGTATGGCAACATTTGAACGCTTATTCACTAACCATGCTAATTACTGTATGCAGCAGTTTACTCCTCTAGCATTAAGCATATAGGGACACTATTTACTAAAACTAGACTTTTTTTTTTTCCTAGTGAAGAAAATCACTAGAAATCTCCCATATCTTTTGCTGCCTTTGGGATGTGATCATACTAGGGAGTCTTGAGCGTGAAAGCAATTTTTGCTAATTACTTATTACCAGTATTAGGATTTTTGCCAAGCTACAAGAACACAGATTGATACCGAATTCTAAAAGTACTATCCTCATGTCATTGACTCATGAATATGTGCATCTGCTCCACTTGCTTAATAAATCATCTGAAAACTTTCTAGACTCTTGTAAATCTTCTATAGAAGTTACATTGCTAGTTGACACAGCTGGCCAGTTTACATCGTGTATAATCTACATCACTGAATTATTTTATACTCTGTAACAACGAATTAATAGTTACCAGCTGATGTCATATCTATGTCCTCTATTGCATAGCCCAACACTTCTTCCATCTTGCTATACTCTGGTTAATATTGGATTAAATACAATCTTAAAGGTGTTTACCATTGGTTGGAACTACAGAACAAACAAAGCAACACAATTTCATTTTCTTCTTTGAGTGCTTGCTCATCTTCATTCCACATTAGGGGTGTGTGCTCGTTACCTGCACCATTGCTTAGGAAAAGACTTCCAGCTGTATCCATAGGGGAGTGGCTCTGGCGCCATCTGGAGTGGCAGCCGCATGGCACAGTATAAGGGGTGCCACTGATTCCCTTCCTACCCTCAGTTGTTACTTGCTGCCAGTGACCTTGCATGGAATGTTGACTGCTCTTATTCGCATTGCTAAAACTTCGTTCATATGAACTAGAGTTCTTGTAAAGCTAGTGTATATAGTTAGTAGTTAACTAAGGGTTAGTTAGCCCTTAGCAGTAGTTAGAGTTTTGTTAGTCCCATTGGCAAGTTAGCCAGGGGACAAAGCCTGGTCCCTAGGCTTTAAGCCCTGTGATTGCTGCAAACAGCCCATACTCATGAGCGAGCCGCATAGTAGCAGTCTCAGGTGCCTCGGTAAATGACACATAAGTGATGTGTTGAATCTGCAAGTCCTGTAAACCTAGTACTAAGAAAGAGTATGCAGTCGGACTCAAAGCATTCCTGATGGAGTTAGCACTCACTCTGGCCCCAGAGCAAAGGTCCAACTCGGCACCCAGCACTACAGCGCGTAGTGCCTCCCCGGTGCCATCGACGAGCCAACACCGATTCATGGTCCTAGCCAAGAGCTGCTCCCCTATGGATACAGCATCTGGGAATGTTGCATTTGGGAAAATCCCCTTACGTTGCATGATCTGTTTTCCTTTCAAAACCTGATAGGGAAGAGAGTATATTCCTGATAGTAGTCTTCTGTACTCTACCTTATCTTGGGCTTGTCTGAAACAACATTAAGTTTCATTGTAACTTCACTGTGGTTATAATAAGTGACTACACTGTAATTATAATGTAACAGTAAAGAGTAACTTCTGTAATTAACCTTCACATTATAGGAATTTTGTAGTAGGTACACAAATTAAAGTATAAGCTTGGAGTAATTACAGTGTAATGGAATGTAAAGAGATAATTAAGTCAGTAACCCTCTGGTTCCATGAAATAGTAACTAAATATAACTTCCATACAATGACGTACAGTGTAACTACAGTTAATGTTTTTTGAAGTGTCCATCCACATTTCCATGCCATAACTGTGCCTGGGCACTTTGTATATGTGTCTGAATTGGTAATTTGTCTAATACTAAAACTCTATCCTCCAAATGTGTCTGTATACTACCTTGTACTAATGAAATTTGATACGTGCTCAAGTGTGTGTACGATCATGTTGCCTTCTATTGGCTAAATACTACTACCCCAGCTGCAGTACTGACATATAGGAAGTGTAATCATGTAGGCTGCAGGTTATTGGGACTACAGTATTATCACATCTATGTGGGGGTTTTATGGATTAATTGTTAGTAATAATATCTGATGTGTAACAAATCTCTTTAATCTTGAATGATTCCAAAGAGCTTCACAAATTTTAATAAACTGCTATGCAAATTGTAGCAGTATTTCATGCACTGTTGAAATGCAGCCACCTTGGGGATGCAATTTGGCAATATTCTGCAGCCTCACACAACAGTTTGCAATGAGAAATAATGAAATCTTATCAAATGGAAAGATCAGGCAGAAAATGTAGGCAGGCAGGAGGAAAGTCCTTACTGGAGTTGGCCTTCCAACAGCATGCCATGGTATCTTTAATGACCATAAGTTATCAGAATCTGTTTTTTGTTTCTCAGATGAGAGAGAGCACCTCTCAAACATTCAGTGATGCTGTAGTATTATCTCAGTTGAGAAGCAGAGGGAACTTCATCACCAACATTCATATTATCTGTCCCTCTAGTCTAAATTAGAGCCTGCTCCTGTGAGACACTCATCTCCCATTTATTTTTATTTCTCAGTTTCTCTGAGTCTTTAATGATGAGCCTTTATGTTGAAACCACTGTTGTCTTATAGCAGTTCACTTTGCATGTGTTATAATTGTGACAGGTTGATTTTTATCTGTCAATAGGTCACGCTTCATATAGAGTAAAACTGAAATTAAGATTGAATTATGGAATTATATCAACATGCATCTTTAAGAAGCAGGTGAGATGTATGCTTGGCCAGGCTGATTGGCATCTGAAAGGAGACTAGTTAACATCTTTAAAGATCTTCTTCCACTAATGGACAAACACTGTGCTGATGATAGGACAAACTGTTTACAGACGGATTTATTATGAATGGCCACAGCATGTTCAAAGGAATTTCAAAGAAATTAACCAGGCCGGGAAGGAGTCCCTGGGACACCATCATCCCATCAGAACTGAGATGTAATTATGACAAGGAGGATGACCTGGCATCGGGGAAGGGTGAGAGGAGACACATGTTCCCTATGGGTAGAAAAACTCCATTACTTTCTAGCAACTAAACCTAAAGTACCTGCCTATGTGACCTTTTATAGACTAGAGATAAAATCCTGCCGCTATTGAAGTCATTGGCAGTTTTGCCATTGACTTCAGTGGGACTAGGATTTCACCTGTATGTTGATGTATATTAAGAAAAACTTCCTTTCAGTTTGTTTTCTCTAGTCTTAATGTTTTTAAACTAGGTATTTTAATACTCATGTAGTATTGGCTGTGTGCATTGCATGGGTACTATACTGGTAATTCTCACCTCTTAGGGAAAGATATAGTAGTTGTTACTGATATAGGGCCTGACTCTGCTGCCAGTGAAGTCAATGGCTATAGGACAGGGCTCAAAAGCTTGTCTTTCAGCAATAGAATTTGGCCCTATAAAAGGTGCTGTTTCAACCACCTTGATACGTGTAACTAGCCTTCATGGTTGTAAGGACTAAAGCCTATTATTCCAACACCAGACTTGTCTGGCCAGTCTTAGGTTCATTGTGACATAACCCAGTCTCTTTTAAGTCTTTTATTAAAAAAATATGCTTGTGGACAGAGATTTCAGATGATGGAAACTTGGCCTGATGTTCTGTCATTTAAGATGATATTTTCTGAAAACAGAGCCAGTTTTTTAATAGGCTGTATAGAGTGCTGCATTTCTTTTTCTGTAGAGATGACATTATGGGCAGCTGAGTTAGATTACCAGATGCTTGTGATCCTACCATTTCACATACATTTTCAACTCAGAACTAGGACTCAAAATTTGGCAACTTGTTTTCAATCTTATTTATAGAATGTGTGTTTTTTTTAAAAAAACACAAATTATATTTTTGTAAATTTTAAATGCCCTACAAAGGAAACCTTTGAAATCTTCACTGATGAACAAAGTTCAAGCATTAAAAATAGAAAGACGTGTTTGGGACAAAAAATAAGCCAGTGCTCTTCCCTCTGTCTTTATCTTTTAGCAGATCCTCTAACCCAAATATTTTAAAACAAAGCACAGAGTTTCCTGATGTGATAAGGAACATTCTGTTTATTCCATAAAACGCTTCAAAAATAAATCAAAGAAATGTAGGATGTGGTCAGTGACTAAAATGAAACCTGGGATACAATTATTACCTATATATTTTCTAACCTTAAATCAGTTTAAACCCAGTGTAGTTAAACTGGTGCAAAACCTATGTGGACATTCATATAAACCAGATTTAAATTGAATTAAGAATGTACACTCATTATTTTGTACTGTTTTAATTAAGTTGGTTTAAAATTACTCCTTTAGTTAAACTTCAAAGTAAGATGATGAGGTCTTTCCTTTACCATTATACACAACAAATACAACTGAGAAGCTCCCACCTTATTAAACTGAAAAATGAAGTGTATACAAAGCCAAAATTCCAATGATGCAGATTTTATGGATAAAACACACAAGTAGTTAGAAAGGTGGAGTACCTATATTTCTTTGTGAATGCAATTGATCAGTGTAAAACATCTTTTCAATTTTGTGTCCCAGATTCTTGGTTTGATAGAGTTTAATGAAAAATACCACTTATTAGGAATAGTGGTATTCCTAGTGCCTCAGGGGCACTTTTCTGTGTGTCAGGAAGACCCCTACTGACCATTCTCAGGGTAGGATTAATCCATTATAGGAAATCTTTTCAAGCCTGATATTTTTATGACAGAGAAAATCACCTGTAGTTTTACAGTGGCCATTTTGCATCTGGCTGCTGATTCTGCTTGCTGTATTTCTAGCTCTTCCAGCTGTTAAGAATATTTAACATCTATTACATGTTCCCTTCCCTTTTCTTGAGAAGACAGAATGTTCTTACAAAATTTACATAGAACTTATTCAGGCTTTTTGGTTTATTTGCAATCAGTAGTGTACTGGAATGAGGATATGAGACTCTAGAAAATGCCATTGCATGCATAATGAAATGCCTAACAGAACACACAGCTCCACTTCCCTTTTGAGTTAAGGGGGAAAAGGTTGTTCTAGTCATTTATATTCTAAGCTAAACATGGTAGAAACTGGAAAGCCCTTTTCCCTATCAAAATTACAACCTATGTCGGCATAGCTAATGTCGCTCGGGGTGTGAATAAACTAACCCCCAGAAGGACATAAGCACTTGTGTGCACAGTGCTGTGTTGGTGGGGGTTACATAGCTTCTTCCCTTCATGGAGGTGGTTTTAGTATGCTGATGAAAGAGTTCTCCTCTCAGCATAGATCATCTTCACCAGACATGCTGCAGTGGTGAAGCTGCAGTGCTGTACGTGTAGGCATGAGCGTGGTTATACATGGGTGCGGGGTGGGGGGGGAAAACGTACTGGAAGCAATATTGGAATAAGTTGGGAACTATCACTTCACATTTTAAGCATCAGTTGTAACATTACATCACAATGGCTGTATATAGTATACTTGAATGGTTTCCCTCTCCTGAATAACAAAAAGTTCTTAAAGGGGGTTCAAGTCAGTACTCATTCAAATGTTTGTATGCTTAGCTGAATGATTTGTTCTATTTAATGTTTTGTTTAATTGAGACCCATCCTTCCTCTGGTTCTCTAAGTCTCTGCTTTCTCCTTAGTTGTCTTACCTTATCTGAATGACTGAAAGGTCAATATGCAGTGTTTTTATAGCCCACTTTGGTAAGTTGTTAGCATTTAACATCTGTATAGCCTTGACAAACACAACAGGGAAATGACTCAACATTCCAGATAATTAGAAATAGCTTTTGGCTTTTGTAATTCAGAATGTCTGCCTAAACTGTTGGAAATACATGCAATTTGGTCTCTTCAGAAAGGCGTTGCAAACATTAAAGAGCCTGAAAAGGCAGACTGTGGATGTTATATATAGTGTGTGTATGCCTTGATATTTTCCCCCATCCCTTTATGGGTACACCTATACATTTTTGATCTCTCTGCAATATGCTTGGATGTGGCTTTTCTACTTTTGCTGCTAAGTAGATTTTTTTCAGGCTAACAGCACTGGTAGCTAGTAAATATTTGTCCTATCAGCAGGAGTTGGTGGATATGTTAACAAGCAGTTAGACAGGTTTGACCTACTTTGTTACTGTAGCTCTAGGCCATATCATTTTAACTGTCTTCTCATTTTCATTTTGAAAAAAATCAAGTGTGTTTATTTTAAAGTCAAGTAACAGAATGGAGCATATTACTGCAAATTTCTCATCCTGCTCTCCCTACTTCCTGTGGATAAATATACATCTTTTAAATAATTAAATACATAAAGTATCTACTCATGTAGTTAATTTCCTAATTTCACTACTTGTTTCCCCTACTCATCCTTTTCTATCTTCCACCAATATATATCAGATTTATGTTCAATCTAGGCAGGAATTGGCCAATGATAGATACACCTGCCACATTCTCCAACCTTGCTGAAAAGACAGATACTTTAATTGTTATGTACATATCTGTTACTTCAAGGCAACGGAAGGAAAGGGAAATAACACTAAGAGAGCATACATACAGTGTTTTAAGGGTTTGCTCTCAATCTCCACATTTAGAACTGAATTTTACTTACTATTATGCTAATAGTCAGTGTCATACACAAAATATTGGAGTCTTGACTCCCAGTTTTTGAAGGCTGATATTTTGTGGAGTGCTGTTCTAAAAAGAGGGAACATTTATTACATGAATGCAGTAGTAATCAAAGTGTGTGTAATATTTAAGTGATTTAAGTCATATCTTACTACTGTTCACCAACGATAGTCTCCCACATCACTGAGTTGTCAAATCAAAGTATGGAATTTTGATTATGAAGCAGTTAGAAATCATCCTTGTAGCACAAACTTCTGCAATGTATTATTTTATTTTACAGCTATGTCTAAGGGCTTGATGATCACACCTTCATTGTGCAAGGTGCTGTACAAATGATTAATTTGACAGGCCTTTCCCCAGAGAGATCACAATCTAGTTAAACAAGATGCAACATGTCAATGGAAGAAACAGTGTTGAGGCGGGGGTGGGGGAAAGAGGAAGAAGGAAGTGAGTGGGGAAGGCAAGGTCACAACAAATCAAGCCTGGTTTTCACAGTAGGCAGTAATCTCAGCTCATCAACTGTCTAGCCATGATAAATTGGTAGTATTTGGTAGGCATCATGGGCAAGACTAAGTGTTAAGGAGGAATTTAAAAAGGATAAGGTGGTATCTTAGCAGTATTTTCAGTGGACTGTGGGAGGAGAGGATGAATTTGTAGCAGTCAAGGCCACAGAAGAAATGACAGTAGTCAAAGCATAAGATTATGATCAGGACAAGAGCTGCCTCAATCTGGTCAAACAGTAAAGGTTGGATCTCTGAAATGCTATGTGGGCAGCAACTGCAAGGTTTAGATAGAGGTTGGATGTGTGTTGTCTATAGAGAAGGCTGAGTTTAAGATTGTGAAGGATGTAGGAGATGCCTGTACATTTTTTTGAATATTATATGTGCAGCTGCTTGTTTGATGTTGTGTTTATTTTGGTTGCTATATGATTAGAAAGGGATGAATTCCAACAGAAGTGGTTTGCATGTAGACAGAAATACAAACATTTCTGATAGCCACCCATTCACTAATAATTAAAGGGCAGTCAGTGCAGAGACACAGATGCATTGAAGTCTATTCCAACCTCTCCTGGCTTAGCCATGTTCAGGAGACCCAGGGGAATAAAAAAGGCAGCCCTTAAAGAGCAGAGGAGAAAGGAAGACAGGCCTGCAGAGGTATGTCTTCCCCCTTCCTCCATGCCCACTCCAGTTCCCTGAGGTTAGGATACCTGGGATAAGCCAGGCCTACTTAAGCTTTACATAAGACAGATGCATGTGTAGACTGGTTGTTGTGTTAAAATGCTTTTCTTATGACACTTGGATTGCTGCTTTTGTGAACAATACTGTGTTTTGAAAAGGCTGTTTTGGATCATGGCATGCACACACACACTTATCACAGCTCCCACAAGGAAGTCTTGGAGGGGCAGCCAAATGCAGTCAGGCCTGTTGAGCAATCACAATTAGTAAACAGTGGCACTGCATGCTGCGGACCTGGTCTAAAGAATGGGGGAATTGTGGGATTCTGCCCCGGAGAGGTGAAGGTGCAGAGGCTGTCAACTGGAAGAGCTATGGTCAGAAAGATTGAGAAGGGTCAACTCTAAGAGGCTGTGAGCCCTGAACTCTGACACAGATTACGCACATAGATTGTGGGCTGGAGTTACTGGGAAGACTGTGGTATTGAGCCAGATTTTCAAGGGTATATATAGGTACCAAAAATGCAGATAGGCACCTAGTGGGTTTTTCAAAAGCACGTATGCTCTTAGGCACTTCCGAGAATGCCACTACGCACATATCTGTACCTTTAGGCACTTAAATCCCTTTGAAAATGTGGCCCATTGTACATAGTGACGGAGAAGAGGACAGTGATCAGGGCTTAGTTTTGGCCGTGTTGCATTTAAACTGATGGCTGGATGTCCTCAAGGAGAGGTCAAAAAGAGAAGCTATGCAGTTTATTGACGTCAAGATCAGAGAGGTAGCCATGTTAGTCTGGAATTGCAGAAGTGACAGAGTCCTGTGGCACCTTAAAGACTGACTAAAGTATTAGAGCACAAGCTTTGAAACTTATGGGTGGGTATTAGTGTTGCAAAAACTGCTTATTTCCTTTGGAGTTCAGTCCAATATACCTCAAAGGACAGGCATAACTCAGTAGACTTCTGGAAAAACAAGATTTATTGCAAGCAATAAGGAGTCAGAGGGATTATCACCCAAACAACTGGCTCCCCTCAATACATGTGTGAAGATATTTTATACCCCTGTGTTGATAAGGGAGGGGGACTTTCAATTCACTTACACAGGTGGGAACACTTAATGGCTATTACATCCATTGTTGGTATTAATCTATTTCATTTACCTGTCTGGTAAGCAGGAGGTTCAAAACACTTAGGGGTACTTAGACACTATGATGCCTGCACAGCTGTGACAGAGTGAATGCAAATTTAAAATGCATGTTAAACTAGGGGTCAATAGTACATATACAGGGAGTGAGATTATAAGTCTAAGGCTATTTTAAAATCATACTACAACATTCTAAGTTACATTTTCCTAACAATCATTTTCTTAACATTAGCCCATGAAAGCTTATGCTTTAATACTTTAGTTAGTCTTTAAGGTGCCACAGGACCCTTTGTCAGTTTATTGACATTACTATTAAAGCACACTTACAACTTCAAAGATTTTCAAGCAGTTGCCTGGAGTCACACTTCTCAGAGAGAAATGAGAAGATGAAGGTCAGGGATGATTCCATTGCAGCAAACTTTTTAAATGCAAGGTAAATAAGATACATCTGTCAGCTGGCTTCCCTGCTCTCACTGTATAAATCAAAGCTGGCAGTTGAGATATGTGGGTCTTCCTTGCCTGAGACAGTCCAGATAATAAAAAAAAGTTAATAAGTAGAATTCCTTTGTACTTTCTTGTTAGCTATTAGAGGGGTGTTTGCAGGCACTTTTCTAGAGTTATGAATAAGCTGTCTTTTAGCTGCTTAATTTGTGTTAAAAGTATCAAGCCCTCTTAAGAAATAATGGCCTGCTTTTCAGTAACTTGATTGTATGACAAAAATTCTGGTTGGTATCATTTAGTGTAATCAATACCTCTGAAACTCTTAGATTGTTTAGCACCTACTATATTTACTTACCAGTAAGTCCTCACTGAGCTACTCTGTGCCCACACCTCACCACTCCACTTTGGTGTGTGTAGAAAAATGTAGCCCTTGGAAAGCATTTTAAAAAATAAGTTTGAATCTCCTACTAACAGCCTGGTTCATTGGTAGCTAATGCACCAGTTATGCCAGTTCCCTGGGAAATTTATTTTGTGAAAAGTAGACACATAATAACACATGCATTTCAAATATCCACCCAAATCCTCCTCCACTGTGCACAAGTTAAATGATTCATCTCCTTGTTCCTCCTGGAGGCTTAAGAGGAGTGTATTACACACAAAAAAATATCCTTGTTTCAAAACTTTTTCTCAAACTTGCAAAGTTGGGCTCAAAAATAAGTATATATAGCATGGAGAGTGAGTATCATACTGAAAGATAAATTGATTTTAGATGCCCTATCTGTTCAGCGCTCACTTGTAGTGTGTCATATCAGGATAGCTTACCTTTTCCTTGGTTTGCTCTGGCAGGAGAGGAGGATTTCCCTTTGCTCACCAATCTGTTTTTCATGTGCTCTCCTGTCTGCCCAGTGAGTTGAATCAGAGCAATTCTACCGCTAACAGATATTCTCTGATCTCCTTGAGGGAAGCTCTCTGTGAGGGTGCACATATACCGATGATGCTGGGAGAATTATGGCATTCATTAAGTCCAGGTCTGATTCTGCAACGCATTGAAGCACACGTTTAAATGTAAGCACGATTAAGTTCCACTGAAGCCAGTGCATTTTCATCTTAGCTGTATTTAAATACGCTTAATTGCTTTGCTCAGTCAATTGTATCATCCTATTTAAGTGTGCAGCCTTTTAGATCCTCACAGGGCTACATCTACACTACACGCTATGGATGTGATTCCCACCTCACATACATATACTCACATTAGCTTGTGAGTATAAATAATAATGTAGATGCAGGTAGTGGCAGCGGTGGCACGGCTTACTTGTCCTGAGTACAAACTGGCCTGCAAGATGCGGGTACCTACTAACTGCGGCACTGCTGTGCCACTATTGCTTATGCTACCACGGTAGGGTGACCAGATAGTAAATGTGAAAAATCGAGATGGGGCTAAGGGGTAATAGGAGCCTATATAAGAAAAAGACCCCAAAATCAGGACTGTCCCTATAAAATTGGGATATCTGGTCACCCTATACCACAACTCTACTGCTATTTATACTAATTGAGCTAGAGCAAGTGTGTGTGTGTGTGTACGAACATACACAAGTTGGGAATCACACCCCTAGCTGTTAGTGTACAAGTAGTCTGAGACATGAGGGGCATCCATTATAGCTAGAGTTATTCACTGAGACTTTCAGGAATACACTTAAGTATCCATTTATCACTACAGGGGTAGGCAAACTTTTTGGTCCAAGAGCCACGGCAGGGTTACAGAACTGTGTGGAGGGCTGGGTATGGAAGGCTGTGCCTCCCCAAACAGCCTGGCCCTTTCCCCCTATCTATCCTCTCCCACTTCCTATCTGCTGACTGCCCTCCTCAGAACCCCCAACCTATCCAACACCCAACCCCCGCTGCTTGTCCCCTGACTGCCCCTCTTGAGTCCCCCCCACCCTAACTGTCCCCTAACACCCCATCCCCTATCCAACACCCCCCACCCCACTGCTTGTCCCTTGACCACCCCCTCCCAAGACCCCCTCCTGAACCTAATGACCCCCCAGGACCCCAACCCTTATCCAACTTCTCTTCTCCCTGTCCCCTGACTGGCCAACCCCTATCCGCCCCCTCGCCCCCTCACAGACTCCCCCCAGGACTCCCACACTTATCCAAGCCCCCTCTTCCCTGTCCCCTGACCAGCCCCTGGAACCCTCTGCCTCTTATCCAACCCCCCAGCCCTGGCCCCCTTACTATGCGGCTCAGAGCAGTGTGTCTGGCTCTGGTTGTGGGAGGGGCCAGGAGAGCCTCCCCAGCTGAGCGCTCAGGCGTGAGACAGGATGGGCCCACAGGCTGGATGTGGCCTGTGGGCCATAGTTTGCCCACCCCTGGTTTACTAGTTAAAAAGGAGAAAAGAAAAAAAGAGAAAGCATAGGAAAGATTAAATAAAGTTGCATATACATAAATCTGCATTACCTATGAACTATGGCAAATTATTCATACAACTTGAAGGCCTTTGTTAGGGAGAAAAATGATTGATTTATCTTTATAAACTTTATGGCCTCGTAGGTCTCTGTTTCAGTCCCATTACCCAGTTTTGGAATAACTGTCATGGCAGCTCATAATTCCATTTAACAGTGCTGTTCTGCTACTAGACCAACATTTGCCTGAGTGTATATCTCTCCAGATTTTCCCTCAGAATTCAGGTAAAATTTGATTGGAGACAGCTGGATAGGTTGACTTAAAATACATCACTATTTTAGCATATGCTCAATTACCTGCAAGTTAGCAACAGTATACTTGTGAATTTGCCTGAAGTGGTTTCATCTTTAAGGTTATGTCTGAACTTCATAAAACACTTGCAACTCAGTTGAGTCGGGCTCACTGGGCTTGAGCTGCAGGACTATAAAAATTGTGGTGTATCCTAGTGGTGGGTGTTTTATTGCCATATAGACATACCTGAAGTGATTGCCTTCTCAGTTACAAGTTTAGTGCTCCCTGCTTTTGAATTACAAAAAGGCCACAAAAGCATTTCTCCTGTTCCTGCCTTGTGAAACTTTTTGCAGGGCAGTTCTTTCAAAATGCATCTTACTAAAGCCAAACTCTGGTTATCTTCAAAGGGACTGATAGCAGGAGAGAGGATCTTAGACTAGAAGTATAAATTCTGGCCCCCTGGAAGTCAATGGCAAAATTCTCATGGTCTTCAGTGGACCCCGAATTTCAGCTAAAGAAATTTAATCTATTTAACATCTTATAGATAATGGTTTTAAAGAAAAACTTGCAGGAAAAGTCATACATCATGCAGCAATAATAATAATATAATAAATAATTACTGACATGATAGAATTAAGTTCTGTTTGTCCCAAAGGTAGATTTTAAACCTTTTTAAGTTTAGTAGTTACAAAAAATAAACTAATGAAACTAGCCATTTGCTTTGTCTGTTTTGTTTTTGATCTTTGAGTATAGCTAAACAGCAGTTGAGAGAGCTATACTGCATTCTAGCTAGTTATAAAAATGACCAATTTTTGTAGAGAAAAATACAGCAGAAATATATTGTTGCTAATCAAAATTCCTTGCATGACTATATTAACACGGTAAGATCCTGCCTACAGGGAAATTCATACCAATAACTCAACTCCCCTACACAAACTGTGAACAATCAGTTTATATGCAAGCAGTTAATTTAATAATGAGTCTGGTCTTGAAGATGGAAAAAAATAGGTGATGATAAATAAGTAAGAATTCACTTTGCAATGCAAATCTGAGATTGAGTTTATTTGCTTGTTTTTCAAAAAAACATTGTGTTTCTGCTTTTGTTGCATATCATCCATTTATAAACATGACAACCGTAGATCACCAGTGTCTTTCATGCAGTTAAATTTTTTAACCTTTGCTGTTGCCTGGGATAGAGCTCCAAATGTTGGCACTACATCAACTGCTAAAGTTGAGAGCTAATCAGTTTAGGTTTGATTCAAAATCCACTGAAGATGATACATAGACTTGAATTGGGTACTGGATTTCGCCCTGGGATTTCACAGCACTGTTTAGAAGTCCTATCTGCCCACTTCTGGAAATCTACAATATTTTTTGGTCTAGGATTTGTTAGTCTACAGATTTTTTTTTATATAGATAAGGTACACAGGAACCTTTGCTACTTTTTTGATCTTAGCAGGTTTTATGTTTAAATGCACGTCTACCTGATCCAGCACCCACTAATGCCAAAGGAAAATGTCATACATTTATGGCCGTTCATTTCTGTTTTGAATTTGTTTAAAAATTTCATGGGAATTTATCAGTGTTTTGTTTCAAAAATATTTTAAAAATGGATGAAAAATGATCTTCACAGTTTTCTGGATAAGTATTATGGTTAATATTAAGGTGAAGGGGAGGGGAGAACGGAAAAGAACCAATAGAGAAAACTAACAGTTTATTGTTTATGAAACCATTATCTCTACCTTCCCTCCGCCATTACAAAAACAAAACTTTTATTTTTAAAACAAAAAAAGTTTGCTGTTGGTGACTTGTTCAATTATGTTTAATATAAGGGGCTTCAGTGTGAATTCCAGCAGTCCTGGGATAGGCTGGATCTCTATCTGGCAGGGGAAGTGGACGTTGCTCTGTGCCCTTGAGCTCTGCTCCACCAGGTCACAGGGAGTTAGAGGGACCTGTTCCTGGCCACAAGGAAGGCCCCAGTTATTCTCACAAGTATCACAGTGGGCAGCAGAGTGTGGGGAGAAGGAGTGATTAGTACTCCAGGGGCACAGCAATCAATGCGTGGGAGGGGTGTCTGGGAGCGGGGAAGCTGACTGCATCCTGTGCCCTGGGGCTGCGCTGAATGGCTGCGGTCAGGACGGGGCCAGTATTCATGGCATGTAGCTGTCTGCTCCCTGCAGGCCTGTCTCAGCAGTGGGCAGGCAATCTCAGCCACTGGGACGAGGCATCCTGCTCATCTTTCCCCCGCACTGTGCAACATACAGCAGCCACCAGCCAGCAGTTGCTTTCCTTTGCATACATTCACTGTGTCATGCGGCAAGGAGCCAGATCTGGGAAGTTTGAGCAGTTAAAAATGTTTTCAGAAGGTTTTGGTTAAAAAACAAAACAAAACCAAAAATAGCAAAAAACAAAAATGAAAGGCAGTGTGTACATCATACTGGTTGTACATCTAGGAACAGAGAGCGAAGGCCATACCTACAGAGTGGAGAAATGTACCCTGGAAAGCAGTGATTGTGAAAAGATTTTAGAGTTCACAGTGGACAAGCAGCTCAACATTGGCTCCTGGTGTGATGATGTGATAAACAGGGTCAATATAATCCCTGGATATCTGAACAGAGGTCAATAGTAGGAGCCCAGTGTCTCTGTGTTTGGCGTTGGCCAGGCAGATACTACAATACTTTGTACAATTCTGGTGTCTGCTTTAAAAAGAATGTTGAAAAATATGACAGGCTGCAGACAAGTGTCAGAAAAATGATTTGAAGGCTGGAGAAAATGCCGTACAGTGAGTGGTTTAGAGTTCAATTTTTTTTAGCTTATCAAAAAGATCAAGATGTGACTTGACGATGGTGTATAACAGTACTTAGCAACCTTTGGCCCACATCCCATCGGGGAAATCTGCTGACAGGCTGGAATGGTTTGTTTACCTGTGGCGTCCGCAGGTTCGGCCGATCACACCTCCCACTGGCCGCAGTTCGCCGTTCCAGGCAAATTGAGGCTGTGAATGGCCAAACCTGTGGACGCTGCAGGTAAACAAACTGTCCCAGGCCATCAGCAGATTCCACTGATGGGCTGTGAGCCAAAGGCTGCTGATCCCTGGTGTATAAGTACCTGCATGACGAGAAAATATCACATACTAAAGGACTCTTTAATCTAACAGAGAAAGGCATAGTGAGAACCAATGGCTGGAAATTAAAGCCAGGCATTGAAATTCAAAATAAGGCACACATTTTTAACGGGGGGGGGGGGGGGGAATAATCAAGGTGATTACCAAAAGAAATGGTGGATTTTCCATCTCTTGATGTCTTTAAATCAAGACTGCAAGCCTTCCTAGAAGATATGTTTCAGTCAAACACAAGCTATTGAGTTCAGTGCAGGAGTAACTAGGTGAAATTTAATGGTCCATGATATTCAGGGATCAGAGTAGACTTATGGTGACTTCTGGCCTTAAAAGTCTATAAATCATTTTTTTTTTTTCAAAAAAAAGTTTTCAGTGGGATCCTTGGGAAAACAGTTTTTACTTAGAGGGTCTTTAGAACTTTACACAGATTCCTTGTATTTAATTGATATTCAAATAATCAGGGTAAGGAAATATGAAATGCAAATACATGATAGTAAATAAAGGGGAAAAGCCCTATGCAAAAAAAAAAAAAGTATTCTTTCACAGATCAGAGATTACTTGAACAGTTTCTATTAGAAATCTCGTATGTGCTAGTAATGATTACATGTCCAGTGCTGAGAGATCCTTTACCTTTGTACAGGGACACTACAATGCTGTCTTTCCATTCTGCTGGTACTTTTTGCGCACACTTTTAAAGGCAATTGTTGCAGGCCAGTGGTCACTGTACCAAGGCACTTTTGAGAAATTTGGGTGGAATACTATCAGGTTCAGTAGCAGTTCCATTCTGTAACTTTTGGATGGCCTTTCATGCCTCCTCAAGTGACTGATGATCAGTGTGCATCCCTGGGTCTGCAGCCAAACAGTTTGCTAGGTCAGGTAGCTCTGGACAGTTGTCAGCAGGTATGTGGCTCAGCACACATTCATAATGTAATTTCTATCTGTTCAGGCCCCCATTTGTTGATGACCAGATCTGTCTAGTTTTGTGATGGGAATGTTAGAAGGGTGTTTATGGCTGCTGACCAGGCACATGACCGCGCTGTAGACAGGATGCTGATTGTTGTGCTTTAGGCCTTCCTCTGCTTTATCTGCCAGGGAATTGATGTAGCTCTCCCACTCATGTTTTGCCATGGCCTGGAAAACGCCCTTCAACTATTTACATGCATCTGCCTGGCCTGTTTCACTAATATATCACTGGACCCTTCAGAAAGCTTGGGCCAATCTTATTGTTCTTTCTCTCTCTGGAAAGGTCTTTGCTCATGTTCTGCTTGGTAGGATGCAGCCACTCCTTAACAAACATTCCATCCACAGCAATCAGGTTACACTGTGGTGTGGTCAGCAATGGATGCTGTCCGTACCCTCTGGTTTCTGGATGAGCAGTCCTGAGAATTTAACTGTCTGCTTCACATCAAAGTGACCTTTGATTTGCTTGACAGGTCAGTGTCAAGCTGTCTGGAGTGGCTCACAAACATGACTGCCAACCTCGGGGCAGACTTATAAACCGAGGTACAAACCTCAAATGGTTGTGAGTTCTATACTTAAATTTCACCAACCAAGTATCAAGGATGAGCTGGTTAAGCATTATAACAGCTTTTAACATGGGGTCACAGATAGTCCCCTGGGATCTAATTTGCCACCCATGAAAATTTGCCTTTGTGATAGGTGATCCCTTACACCAAAAATCACAACAATATTTAGCTTGCTCCCAGTTCCAAAGGACGAGTAACTTAGCCAGATCAGTTGTATCTCAGATATCACACCAAAGATGACACTTGTGGCCAATCCTATAATAAACTATGTAAAAATATATTATCTAGGAAAAAGAAATAAGTTATTCACAAGGTTAAAGCACGTAAAGTCTTAGGTTTCAAAAAGCAATAGAAGTTGCTGTAATGTGAAAGCTCTAAATGTCCTTTAGGGCTAAACCAAGCTAAGAGCTGGGGATCACGCTTAGAAGTCTTGCATTCTCTTTGAAGTCCAAGCCACACAGGGATAACAATTTCTTATTGACAAGGATTTTTTTTCCCTTCTCCCAGAGCTCCAGCTGTTAGGATGAGTGTTTGTGCATGTCCCTTCTTTGTGGGTATGAGGGCACAATCAACAAAGTCTTTTGTCCACTGGTGTTCCACAATGACTTATCTGGCATCTATGAGCCTTCTTTTTGGAGAGCTGACATGTCTTATAGTAAATTAACATTTCACACTTCTCTCCTGGCTGTGGGGGTTTACAGTTTTAGAGCAAACACTTTCATAATGAAAGACCAAGCACTTAAACACTACCTTATTACATGGGATACAGATATCATAAGTGATATTAATATATGCAGAAACTCACAAGCATTTCATAAAGTCTAAACACACTTTTAAAAATCTAATATATATTTTAAGAATCTAACACAAAGGTAACCCAGACTGGTTTCCATCTCTACATTGTCAGTATGTAGTAGCAAAATCCTATTTTAATAAATGTTTTGATTTACAATGTAGTATGTACTGATGTATTTTATAATTATGATTTAATATGCTCTGCCAGCCACCCTTTTTGATTTCACAGCAGGAATGGACCAGAATAGTCTTATGGCTGATTATGGTCACCTTTTGTTTTAGGATAATATTTCATTACAGTATTTGCTACAAGATCTTGCTTTTTGTATGAATTGCAAACTAAGTTGTGTAAGGTTCTTTTGTAATCTCTTTAGGGCTTGGCTACACTGACATTTTATAGCGCTCTAACTTGCTGGCTCAGGGGAGTGAAAAATCATTGACTGAGACTATCTTGATGATACTGCCTTGCTTGTGGAAAAGCCAAAAAATTTCAACCCTGCCCTTCAGGGTTGCCAAGATGCTGCCACACTATGGTGTTGAAAATCTCATGACAGAAGACCAAGGTCCAGAACCTGAGAGCTGGACCACCAGAATCCCTTCTAGCACTGGGGAGAGTGTTTGATGAGCTCATCTACCTAGGCTGCCAGCAAAGTTCAAATGGTCATAACAAACTGGATGTCCTCCGACTAACTGTTCTCGCTGCTATCTATATGAAGTCCAAGTCTTGCTTATGGGCACTAAATGTCTCTGCATTCAGACAAGTTCAGGATCTATCAGCCAGTGTACTTCCTTCATTGCTATATGAGCCAGAAACCTGGACAGGTAGACTTGGAGCAGCTAGGGGCATTCCATATGCGCTGTCAGCATCAAACTCTGAGCATAAAGTGGGTCAACTGTGTGTAAAATGCCATAAATTCACAAAGATCTGGCCTTCCTCCACTCACTACATTCACAAGCAGCGTTGCACGCTCTTCAGCCTTGTTGCCATAATGGACAAAACCACCCCATCACTCTGTGCCCTCCAAACTCTTCATTAATGCATGATGGGGTGCATATCTTGACCCTTCCAGTTGTCACCTATGATGCCACCCCAGAAATGCATAGATTTACTGGATTTAGCCAGCTCTGAGAACTTCAGTATGTGGGGCCTGATATGGCGCCATCAACTGTGGTCACTTTGGCAGGTACAGTGGTCCTCAGTAGACTATGTGTGTTTTATGACAATGATGTGGTCTGAAGTACTGAGAACAGGGATTATGTAACATTAACCTCCTCCACCCAAAAAAAGACACCTTATTTTAAAGGTAGCATTAAGGAAACTGTCAATGAAGCAGGAAAAGCAAAGTATCTTCTAAAGCATATAATCAAAGCTTATGTTTTTTTCTGAATTATACAGTACTATAGTTCAGTTTGGAGAAAAGAAAAAAGGTGGACTATAAAATAAGGCCTAGTGCTGTGCCACTTTGAAGGCACTTAGTCGAGCGTTTAACATGCAAACTGATACTATGCTACTCTGTCACTTAAATATAATCAATTTCTTACAAATACTTTTTTTTTAAAGAAGAAAAAGGACGGGAGATAAAAAGCAGTAGATCTACTGTTAATTATAATACTGTTAGTTATTGAATACTGTTAGTTACTGAATAATACTGTTAGTTATTGAAATTTCAACAAAGTTTTTCAGCATTTTGAACTTCAATGAAAAATATTGCCTGAAAATTTCATGAAACCTCTGTTTTTAACCAGCTCTGATATAAGCCTTTCTATTAAATGTGACTCACAATCCACGCAGCAGGTGCAACAAATCCAAATATATTTCAGATTCTCAGCATTACCCCTTGATGAGAGATGTGCAAAACTGTCCTTCTAGATCTATTTCCCAGAAAGATTTCATCTTTTCAGCTAATTAATGTAGATTTTCCTGTGAGTTAAAGTGGCTCTTTGCAATCTGCAAATACTCTCTCTCCTCTCTGTAAAGCCTTGGAGATGGGAAAAATCTCTTTTTCATGATACCATCACAATGTCTTTTTTTTTTTTATTTGTTGTGAAACAAATCTCTGAATATTTCTATTTTAATATTCCCCAATGATCCTGCATAGTCTCACATCTTGTCTAGACCAATAAAGATAAATGATCCAACAATATAAGCTTGATAATATTTTTAAAAGTACTGACTGACCTGTTCATTACAAGCAATGTATGATCAATTTATCCATACTCCTTGGATGGCAAATGCATTATGGGTAATATCCTACCAATTAACTAGGATGAATAAACTACAAGTTACTAACTGTTTACTTTTTTGCTAGTCATTAATTGTGGGTTATGATGGATCACAGTCACATTGTATTGGTTCTATTCTCTGATTTGATGACTGAAGCATTTTAAGTAGGAGACTCTTAAAGGTACTAATGGCAGATTGGTCAGAGGCAGTTTTGCAGTATTACTGCATGGTTTTCGAGGATCTCCTGCTAACTTCTGTTGACTGAGATTTCCAGTTGGTGCATGATAAAACCAAAACCATTGTAGCAAGAGTGAGAGACAAATTTAAGAGAGAGAACATTTTGTGTTCTGTTACCATGAGGTTTTATTTTCCTCAGCTTCTGAATTTCGACTATGCTGTTTCTCAAAAGGCTTCTGTCAAAAAATAAAATCACAAGGACAATATTCTAGCCCTGACTAAAAGGCAAGAGAAAACACCCTTTTCCCCTACTGCTGCTACCTCATTGTAAGATGTATACTGAAGCGGAGCTACAGATGTTTCACCTTTCACTCCAATCGATATAGAGATCCCTCTCCTTTTATAAAGGTGGATCTGCAGTTCATAATTCAGAATACTGGGGTAGGAGGAAGGCCCAACAACCACCTCCTTCTCTTGTCCCCAGAGAAAACACCTAACATTTTATTCTCTCTCCCAATAACATAGTTCAAAACTATTTTATGGCCTTACAGCTTACTTCAACATTCTTAATACATTTTTGTGTTCTTTTGTCTTGAGTGAAGAGTGGAACTTAAATATATGACAAATGATTTTGAAAAAAAAGTGGAGTATGTCCCATGGGACTTAATCATGATGTTGGTAAAGGAAGATGGTATTCTCAGAGTTAAAGCAAGGTGGATGTGAAAATTTCAGCATAGCCAATCTACACATAAAAGCACAATACAGACTAGTCTCATCCAAGCTGAATTGTACATTTGTCTAAGGATGGGGTATTCTCAGAGGGCACAGATGGAAATTAACCACCTAGAGGCTGACCCAAGCACTCAGTTACCATAATGATGAGTGCAGTATGAGAACCTGAGTAGAATATAGTCCAGAGCTAAGTGAAATCAGTGAAGGTCTCCGAGTGCTCAGTGCCTCCTGCAAATTGCTGATTGTTTTTCATTCCCTTGAACTAAAGGTGACGGAGGATGCTCAACTTCTGGGATTGTGCTCTAAATTTGTCTTTTTAATAACTTTAGGCTGTTTTGTCTGAAATGTGACAGGACCTGGTATGTTACTTTTATTTTTAAAGAAACTTCATGCCAGAGATGGCTGATGGAGGCAAAGAAATATTGAAGACAAACAAGGTAGACTGTGATAGCATCCTACTTTCTGGTTTGCAAAAAAATGAAGGGCTGCTAGTTGAAAAAAATGAACAGTGACATTTTTCTCTGATACATTTTCTTGGTACTCCTTTCACTGCTGGACTGACTCTGTCAAAGGTAGAGTGATAAATATTAACACTCTGGTATTTTTCTCAAATAGCTCTAAGTGTTCAGTGTTGTGATTACTATTTGGGAGAGTTTGATGTCTAAAACCTTCACAGCCAACTATTACTTGGACAGCCCCAAAAGAGCTCATGATCTTTCTGAAGCTAAGGTTAGGTTTAGAAAGGCAGGTGATTCAAGGCATTCACTCCATTTGCTATGAAAATATTAATTTCCCATGCCTTTATGGAATGTTGGATTATTAGCAAACCCATGGTGAAAGCGAAGATGTGGGGAAGAGGGAGAGAGTAGCTCATGCTAGGCTGTGAGTTCTGAACTCCACATACTCTCTTGCTATCTACCCCCTTTCCCACCGCAGTGTGGTTTCAAAGATCAAAATAAATCCTGATTTCTTCTATAATTTCTCACCATTCACTTTCCCATGGGTTGTCAGGGAAATCAGCTTCTGCCAGTCCTCAACAGGCTGTTGTTATTAGGTGCTTTTCAGAAGGCAGGCTACTTATTTGAGAGGTGAAACATTCTGTGGAGGTGACAGAATTCTACTTTTAGGAAAAATCCATGATATTTATAAATCTGCAGAACAAGTATTTTATTCAATATGTTCTTTTTGTAACCACTGCTGATTAAAACAAAAAGAGTAAAGCAGACACTGATGGGCAGCGAATAAATGGAGGTGTAGGCTGTGCAGAGGAATTATTTGTCTTCTAAGCCTCCTCCCGCAAAAGCAATGGATATTCAAATTATTTCTCGAGCTTTTCGTCACTTTTCAGAGTTCCCCCACCTTTTTCTTCCAAGAAGCAGCAGTGAGAAACTGAGCCAACCATAACACATATATCCACTCTGTAAATTGAGCACTCACATAGGAACATGGCAACAAGTGTAATGGCTTGCACATTAGGAGAACTGATCTATAAGCATTCAGGAGAAAACTACCCAGACCAGATGGGGGTATAAGGCCATTGACCGTGTCTTGTGATAAAAATGACACGAGCTTGTCTCCACCAGGATTTTACAGCAGGATAGTTAACACTCAGAGCTGGTCTATACTACCACAGTAAATCGATCTAAGTTACGCAACTTCAGTTACATGAATAACGTGACTGAATTTGATGTAGTTAGATCCACATACTGTGGTGGCTACACTGTGCTGTGTTGACAGTAGAGTGTCTCCTGTTGATTTCTCTTATGCTTCTTGGAGAGGTGGAGTACACAAATTGATGGGAGAGTTCTTTTCCATTGATTTAGCGTGTCTTCACCAGATCCGCTAAATCGACTTTCGCTGTGTCGATTGCAGCAGTGCCGATCTACTGGTAAGGATAGACATGCCCTCATTAATCAGAGGGGTAGCCGTGTTAGTCTGGAATTGCAGAAGTGACAAAGAGTCCTGTGGCAACTTAAAGACTAACTAAAGTATTAGAGTATAAGCTTTCGTGGGCTAATACCCACTTCGTCGGGTGCCCTCATTAGTTATCTTGTGGTAAAAACATGCTTTTTGTTGGCAGTGAAGACATAGTCAGCAAGTCTCTTTTTCTGCACAACTTCTCAGTTCAGCTCTTGTCCACACATACCCACATTCAGAAGGGCAGAAGCATTTCTTGAATGAGGTGAAGAACAGAGAGAGACACATCCAGATTTCTCTCCTTCCAGCTGCCAAATCAAGCAATATCATACACTATCAGGAAAATCATCCTTTGTATGCCCACTACAACAACTATTCTGGGTTTTAACTTTGAATAGCCAGTCATCATACATTTTCAAGTTCTCTGCATAAATATATATATATTGTGACGGAGTCAGTCCAGAAGGATATAGGAGAGTGCTGAAAGGCAGGTATATTAGTCTCAGGATGTGCAGGTCCCTGTTCCCTGGATAGCCAAACAAAGGCTACTCCAGGCCAATCAAGATACCTGGGGCCAATTAAGAACCTTCTAGAAAGGAGTAGAAACAGCTAGCCTAATTGGGACACCTGAAGCCAATCAGGGACTGGCTGAAACCAGATAAAAACCTCCCAGTTAGTCAGGTGGGCTGTGGGTGTCAGGAGCTGTGGAAGGAAGTTATGCTGTTGGTGAGACTGAGTGTTGGACAACATATCATACTGAAGGAAGGAGGCCCTGAGGTAAGGATGAAGTGGAGTTTGAAGAAGCAGGGACTGCTGTGGGGAAGTAGCCCAGGGAATTGTATTGTGTTTTGTGCCTAAAAGGTCAGCCATCTTAGCCGATACTATTAGGGTCCCTGGGCTGGAGTCCGGAGTAGAGGGCGGGCCCGGGCTCCCCCCTTTTCCATCTTCCATACTGGCCTGTGATGAAGGTAACTCACTAGGTGGTGACTCTTGCCAATTATACTGAGAAAGGGAGGTCACTCTGGGGCCTAGATGAGTTTCTGAGGCCCCTAAATCTGCCAGGAAGCGCAGGACCCACAAGTACAGACTTGGAGCTTTGTCACAACTGGTGTCGGGAGTGGGAGTTTCTGACTTACTGTTCACTGCGCGGCAGAAGAAAGGGAGAGGTTTAAAAACAAAAAAATAAGTGCACCAGATGTGGGGTGTTCTCACCACGATGGAGGACGTAATAAAAGCACTGTTGCAAGCCACTGCAGGCCAGCAGAAGGCCACCCGAGCCCAGGCTATGACACAACAGGAGTCCCTGCAGGTACAACAAGAGACTAACCAATTATTGATGGAGCAGGCCTCTCAGGATTGAGCCCTCTTGTGGGACGTGGTAGAACAACTGAAAGTCCTCACCACCAAAAACCAAGGATCTGAGGGGTCGCGAGTATGGAGGGCTGCTGGTTGTCTGCCAAAGATGACAGCTAATGACGACATAGAGGCTTATCTCCTCTCCTTTGAAAGGGCTGCCTTGAGAGAGGCCTGGCCCCAGGATCAGTGGGCTAGCATCCTCGTCCCTCCTTATGCGGAGAAGTGCAAAAAGCTTATCACGACATGGCCGCTGAAGCTGCCATGGACTACCCTCAGCTGAAAGCAGAGATCCTGGCACGATTAGGGGTAACAACAGCAGTACAGGCACAGAGATACCATGAGTGGAAGTACAAGGAGGGTAAGCCTCTGAGGTCCCAATTATTCGACCTTATCCACCTCGCACGGAAGTGGTTATGACCTGCGGTTTGCAGCCCAGAGGAAATGTTGGAAACTTTGGTCATAGACCACTATATGAGGGGATTGCCTCCATATCTTCGTGCATGGGTGGGCCAGAATGACCCTGCCACCTACGACGGGGTGATCACATTGGTAGAGAGATGGACTGCGGCCCGAGAGCTGTCCCAACTACCCAGAGAAGCCCTCTCCCAAAAGAAGTATCTGGTCCCGACCCCGGAAGGCCAGATAACCAAGCATCCAGGGAGCCCCAGGTGGAAGAAGGTAGTGGCCACAGAACAGCCGGGAACCCAGAAGGGGGGGAACCATGGGGTAAAGACCCCTAACCCAAGAGACAAAGGAGCAACTAAAGCCTCTTATAGATGTTATGCATGTGGAGAATGGGGACACCTAGCGGCACAATGTCCCAACACTGAGGAGCCCATGCAGTGTAACCTTGGGGATTGGGCAGACCCATGCACCCTAATCAATGTAGTCGGGGTTGCAGTCACCCCACACCAATATACAAAACCAGTGAAACTGAATGGGGTAGAAACTATGGCACTCATTGATTCAGGTAGTGCTGTCACCCTGATTTCAGGAAAACTAGTGAAACGCAGCCAGTTCATACAGGCTAAGCGTACGGGAGTAACCTGTGTACATGAGACTGTTAGCTATTATCCTGTCATCCCAGTAAGGATTGAAATCCAGGGAACCATTACTGGGGTAAAAGCAGGAGTGGTCCCAAAACTCCCATACCCAGTGCTCATTGGAAGGGATTTCCCAGGATTTGGAAATTTGCTCCCACCAGAGGGAGAGGACAGATGAGAAGACTCTGAAGTTAAGGAGTCATCCCTAACAGAAAATCACCCTCCTTTCTTTGCTGAAATATCTCCCGAATTGTTCTCCGCCCCTGGGAAGGGCAGAAAAACCAAGAAAGAAAGAAGGGCAGCGAAGGCTTTGGGCACTCGGATTCTGCTTCAGGGTCAGAACATGGCCTTGGTAGGCTGAAGGGCACAGGGAACTGAGAAAGAGACCCCCAGAGAAGAGGAGAAGGAGGAAGCAGAATCCAGTCCCAACCCTAATGTCACCGAAGTGACTGAGGAGGCAGAGACCAGTTCCTCAGAGTTTGGGTCGATAGATTCTGGAAGAGAGACTTTTGGGTGAGACCAGGCAGAAGATCCCAGATATGATAATGTCAGAAGAGAGGTGGCTGAGATAGATGGGGAGCCCGTGGAGGGTAAGGCCCGAGGGCCAGCACCCTACTTCATGATCAAGAAGAACCTCCTGTACAGGGTGGTTCAAATACAGGAAGAGGTAGTAAATCAGCTCCTGGTACCCCAAAAACATCAGAGGGCAATACTAAGTCTCGCCCACAGTCACCTCTTTGGGGGACACTTGGGGGTAGAAAAGACCCAAGCGCGAATCTTGCGCAGATTCTTCTGGCCAGGAGTACATGAGGATGTCCGGCGGTACTGCGCCTCCTGCCCCAAGTGTCAGTTGCACAGCCCTCGACCACATCTAAGGGCTCCGTTGATACCTCTACCAATAATTGAGACCCCTTCTGAGCAGGTGGCCATGGACCTGGTGGGGCCTCTAGAGAAGACAACTCGAGGTCACCAATATGTACTTGTCATCTTGGACTATGCAACCAGGTATCCAGAGGCCATTCCCCTACGAAATACAGCCTCCAAGTCCATAGCAAAGGCATTGGTGGAAATTTTTGCCCGAGTTGGGCTACCGAAAGAGATTCTAACGGACCAAGGAACGCCTTTCATGTCAAAGCTGATGAAGGACCTCTGCTCTCTGCTCCATGTCCAGACTCTGCGAACCTCAGTTTACCACCCGCAGACCGACGGCCTGGTAGAGAGATTCAACCGGACCCTCAAGGCCATGATCAAAAAGATGGTAAGTAAGGATGGAAAAGACTGGGATACCCTGTTGCCCTACCTTATGTTTGCCATCCGGGAAGTTCCTCAAGCCTCCACTGGATTCTCTCCCTTCGAGCTATTATATGGTCGCCACCCCCGGGGCATTCTAGATATAGCTAGGGAAATTTTGGGAAGAGGAGCCTAATACAGGGAAGAATATAGTGGAGCATGTATTACAAATGAGAGATCGTATAACCCGGGTCACCCCTATAGTGCGAGAGCACCTGGAGAAGGCCCAGAAAGCCCAACAAACACACTACAACTGTCAAGCAAAGGTTCGGCAGTTCCAACCCGGAGACCGAGTAATGGTGTTAGTACCCACAGCAGAGAGTAAACTCTTGGCCCAGTGGCAGGGGCCCTATGAAATAGTTGAATCTGTAGGAGAGGTAAATTATAAGGTACGACAACCCGGACATAGAAAACAGGAACAAGTGTACCACATCAACCTTTTAAAACCCTGGCGTACCCAAGAAGCGTATGTAGTTGCTCAAAAGGACCCATTACAGGAGAACAAAAACCCCGAGCAGGTGAAGGTGTCTCCTGATTTAACACCAGCCCAAAGAGAGGAGGTGGTCGAGATGATCAACCGGAACCAAGACGTATTCTCATCTCGGCCAGGACGAACAACTGAGACATATCACCACATCATTACAAACCCCGGTGCCAAGGTTATGATGAGGCCTTACCGGGTGCCAGCGGCCAAAAGAGAAGAAATCAGAGCGGAAGTAAAGAAAATGTTGGACTTGGGGGTAATTGAAGAGTCTCACAGTCAGTGGTCTAGCCCAATCGTGCTAGTACCCAAACCAGATGGCTCCACAAGGTTTTGCAATGATTTCCGTCGGCTGAATGAGGTGTCCCAGTTTGATGCATATCCTATACCCTGGATAGACGAGTTAGTGGACCGACTGGGAAATGCCCGGTTCCTGACCACTCTAGACTTAACTAAAGGGTACTGGCAGATCCCCCTTGCTGAAGACGCAAAGGAGAAGACCGCTTTCTCCACCCCAGATGGACTGTTTCAATATACAGTCCTTCCATTCGGTCTACATGGGGTCCCAGCTACCTTTCAGCACCTTATGGATAAGCTATTGCACCCCCATGCTAGTTATGCAGCTGCCTACCTGGATGATGTGGTTATTCATACCGCAGACTGGGAAACCCACCTGGAAAAGGTTGAAGCTGTCCTAGGTACCCTAAGGCATGCTGGCCTTACCGCAAACCCCGCAAAGTGTGCCATAGGATTAACGGAGGCAAAGTATTTGGGCTACATTGTGGGACGAGGTGTAGTGAAACCCCAACTCAATAAACTAGAGGCCATCCAAAACTGGCCCCGACCGGTTCGCAAGAAACAAGTCCGGGCATTTTTGGGGGTAGTGGGGTACTATTGACGCTTTATTCCCCATTTTGCCACCAGGGCAAGTGCCCTGACTGATCTCATAAAAGCTCAGGGACCTGAGATGGTGCGATGGACAGACACAGCAGAGAGGGCATTTACAGATCTAAGGACAGCCCTTTGCAGTGACCCTGTTCTTATAGCTCCAGACTTCACTAAGGAGTTCATCTTGCAGACAGACGCATCTGGAGTTGGACTAGGGGCTGTCCTATCCCAGATGGTCGGGGAAGAAGAACATCCAATCCTCTGTTTCAGTAGAAAACTTCTCCCAAGGGAACAGAAGTATGCTGTGGTCGAGAGGGAATGCCTTGCCGTTAAGTGGGCCATGGAAACACTGCGATACTACCTGCTAGGTAGACAGTTTACCCTCGTGACTGACCATGCCCCTCTTCAGTGGATGCAGCGGAACAAGGAGAAAAATGCAAGAGTGACTAGATGGTTCTTATCCCTCCAACCCTTTCAGTTCCGCATACAACACAGAGCCGGAAGTCGCCACGGCAACGCAGATGGCTTATCACGGGTGCACTGTATGTCGACCCAAGTTGCCCAACCCCTTGGTGTTGAGCAGGGGGGAGGGATATGTGACAGAGTCAGTCCAGAAGGATATAGGAGAGTGCTGGGAGGCAGGTATATTAGTCTCAGGATGTGCAGGTCCCTGTTCCCTGGATAGCCAAACAAAGGCTACTCCAGGCCAATCAAGATACCTGGGGCCAATTAAGAACCTTCTAGAAAGGAGTAGAAACAGCTAGCCTAATTGGGACACCTGAAGCCAATCAGGGACTGGCTGAAACCAGATAAAAACCTCCCAGTTAGTCAGGTGGGCTGTGGGTGTCAGGAGCTGTGGAAGGAAGTTATGCTGTTGGTGAGACTGAGTGTTGGACAACATATCATACTGAAGGAAGGAGGCCCTGAGGTAAGGATGAAGTGGAGTTTGAAGAAGCAGGGACTGCTGTGGGGAAGTAGCCCAGGGAATTGTATTGTGTTTTGTGCCTAAAAGGTCAGCCATCTTAGCTGATACTATTAGGGTCCCTGAGCTGGAGTCCGGAGTAGAGGGCGGGCCTGGGCTCCCCCCTTTTCCATCTTCCATACTGGCCTGTGATGAAGGTAACTCACTAGGTGGTGACTCTTGCCAATTATACTGAGAAAGGGAGGTCACTCTGGGGCCTAGATGAGTTTCTGAGGCCCCTAAATCTGCCAGGAAGCACAGGACCCACAAGTACAGACTTGAAGCTTTGTCACAATATGTATAAATATATATATCATCTTCCTACTTTATGTTCCACTCTATGCATCTGATGAAGTGGGTTCTAGCCCATGGAAGCTTATGCTCAAATAAATTTATTAGTCTCTAAGGTGCCACAAGTACTCCTTGTTCTCTTTGCGGATACACACTAACTACTAACTACTACTATGAAAAAAGATCAACTTGTTCACTTTTCAGATGTCAGTAGATCTCTGTCTTATACAAATAAAATTTTCTTAAGGAAGAAAGAGGACACTCACTAATAAGAATCTTTAATCCATACCCTTTTTCTACAACGTGTATTAAATGATGCTATGGCAAAAAAAATTATATGTGAACAGTGTACATTTTGGCTGGCAGACTGCTACTGGGGTCTGGCTTGTGATCAAAGACTCCATAGAACTGATTCTACGATGCAAGAATTAAAGTATGGATAAAAGATTATCCTCATCAGATGGTAGCAGTGACAACCATCCTGTCTATAAAAATGTCACAGGAATAAACTTTAAATAAAATTGAAGTTATATTTTAGCATTTCCTGCTGTTATCTGAGATGTAGCCAGTAAATAATAGAGAAAAATCTTGTCATTTACTTCGCATTCCAGGGATAGCACACATTTCCCACTAGCTGTATCACAATCAGGTTAAAAATAAATGGTCCCAAAACCGTAAGGTTGTGGAGATGAATTCCAGTGAGCAATGGAAAATAAAGACTGCACTGGTGGGTATTTTGCTTTCAGATCTGTTGTGATGCTTCAAGATATATGCTGTGCGTCAACATAGCATGTGGAAACAAAGTGTAAGTGAGATTCACTGGAATTGTTAATTCATTTTTCTGCTCACTGTTATATATCAGTTAAAGATGAAAGCTTATGATCACCCAAAGGAATCACTGTCTTATCCTTAAGATCTCGAGATCTCTTGTCTTAAAAGCTTTTCCACTGATTTCAAGTGTGTGACCATGAAGAACTAATACAATACGGAACAACAGATTTGTATCTAATGCTGTAAGATTGTCTCTTTCCCAGAAAGGGGAAGGATGGTCCAGTCGTTAACACATTGTTTTAGGATATAGAAGATCTGAGTTTAATTCTCTGGTCACCATGGACTTCCTGTGTGATCTTGGGCAAGCACTTAGTCTCTCTCTGTACCTCAGTTCCCCGTCTATAAAGGGGGCTAACAACACTGCCCTACCTCACATGGGGGCAATTAGGATAAATACATTAAAAGATTGTGAAGTACTTTGAGATCCATAGGTGAAAAATGCTATATAAAAATAATTATTTATATATAAAAATGAGGAATAGGGTCAGTGTGAGAAGAGAACAAATGGAGAAGTTGAAAGCAAAAATTGCCCAAACCAGTTGAGTTCACAGCTTTCGGACTTTTAACTAGTGAAAAGGTGATTATCACAAA
This sequence comes from Dermatemys mawii, assembly GCA_007922305.1. Classification (NCBI taxonomy): domain Eukaryota; kingdom Metazoa; phylum Chordata; order Testudines; family Dermatemydidae; genus Dermatemys; species Dermatemys mawii. The sequence continues at coordinate 16,830,416 of ML677363.1, forward strand.
CGTGACTAGCTTTGTACACAATTTGTTCACCTTTTAATGTTTTTTTACAGGTAATCCAACAGATACAAAGATAAATATTAATCACACAAAGTAGTGACTGGATTAGGAATGAAATGAAAAATATGTAATATTTGAAAATCACAGAAAAAATTAAATGTACAATGTAAACGTTTAAAATGATATTCAGTGTTGATTAAAAGTATAGGTATTTTTAAAGCACATACACTGTAAATTGAATATGTGAATGCAATTACTACACGTTATGCTGTTACATTATTTAATATGTTTTGATTATTCCATGTTTACAAAACTTCACTTTCCACTGTTATTCCTTTGGGTCTCATTATTTCAAAGATGACTTTGTCCCTGATTTTAATGACTGCAGATTTAGACAAGTCAATATTAAAAATAACCTGCATAGTGCTTGAAAGTGGTATTAAATGCAGATATTTACTTTTAAAGGCTATTATTTCTTTTCTTGCTCATATGAGCAGGGAAAACATTTCTTCTGTATTGTAATTCTGACTGTCAACATATTAGCAATTCATATATTTGAAAACATTTACTCTGCTCCATTGCCTGTAGGAAAAAATGTGCATACTTCTCTGAAATGGCTGTTTTACCTTTCCTCTAATTCCTTGTATTCTGCCAGTCAAAACTGATTAGTTCTTGCTGTGAAATTTTCTTGCGTATTTGCTAGTTCTAATGCCAAGCAGTAGAATTCTTCCTCTTTACAAAACTTGAGACACTACCTCTCCTACCAATTTTAAATTCCTATCAAAGATATAGCTGTTTAATATTACATTTGGTTGATAGTTTATATTCTGTTAGCAATCCAGACTCTTTCTCGATACATGGAACACTTTGATAAATTTACATGGACAGTGTTAAGATTTATACCATGTATAGACAGGTGATTTTTAAAATGTATTCGAAGATGTATAAATCTTTTTCGTGGGCATCATTTGCTAATCTAACAGAAAACAGAGCAGATACACTGATATTTTAGTTAAAATTCAGAATGAATGTTTTGTTCTTGGCCTGCATTGCTGTTAATCTTGGCAATACTCCTCTTACCATGATCTTGTGAATATTTGCATGCACAGGCAAGGAAAGTGCCTGTTGATCATGTTCTAGAGTACAATTGTGCTCATTGATGTTTAAAATTAACTTCTTCTTTTATTACTTTAGAATTGTAATAAACTTTCTTCTGCAAAAAGCATATTCTGTGAGCAGTTACAAACAGTGGAGACTTAAACAAAGAAGTAGGTGGCCAACCAAACTAAGGCTATGGCTACACTAGAGAATCAACAGCGGCAGCTGTAAACTCTCTAGAGCAGCTACTGTAAGCCTATGGGAAACAGCTGTCCTGTTGACATAATTAATCCACCCCCAATGAGATACATTGGTGGGGAAAACTTTCCTGCCAACACAGTGCTATCCACACTGGAGCTTAGGTTGGTGTAACTTGCGTTGCTCAGGGGGTGGCTTATTGAGACCCCTGAGTGACATAAGTTATTCCGACATATGGGGTAGTGTAGACACAGCCTAGGTTAACTTTTTCACAGCTATGAGTAATCTGCACTTCTTTCTAGTAATGCCTCTGACTGGAAAGTATTACATAGTGAGTGTACTCCTAACTGTAATATAGTGCTTCATTTCTCCTATAATTTCTGAAGCTGGACGCCAGAATAATGTTTTTCTCGGCCTTAGTACATTGCTTGATCTTGCAAAGTCTATTTCATGGTCTGCTAGATCCTAATGGAGATTATTGGTAATGAGATTACATTTATTTATATAGAAAATATATTTACTAGTAACTGCCAAAAACTTACAAGCAACTGAAAGGAAAAACTTTTTATATTTTGTGAATGGCTAGTGCAATACATTAAGGTTGCTATTTTAACTACCTAAAAGGATAAAATACTGTATATTTTGGATGTTTCATGTCTTCAAGAGGGCTAGTCTTTATGGACATCTAAATGAGGCTGTACATTAATGTTCCCCCAGAGATATATTTATAGTTGGGGCTGCCGCTTCCCAGGCTTTTGAAATCAATTGACAACAAATGTTACACCTCATTTGGTAAAAGCAAATCTGATGTGCACCTCTTAATGTAAGCAACAGTTATACTTAATTACATGAAAGTAGACCCAGAACCATCTATAGGTGCTCTTGAAAATCTTTGGGAGTGACCTTGGTGTCAGATGTGTTAATAACATTTCAAACAGAGAATCTGGAGTAGGCTTTTTGCCTAGAGTTAGGCTGCAAATTATTGCTGCATTGCAGATTACAGTTTCATTCTTTTTTTTTCTTTTGGGGTGGGTGGGGTTGTACAAAGGGAGGCATTCAACATTATAAATTCCAAGTCAAGGTTTACAGTACAGCAACTAAAACCACTTTTAAAATCTAGTGTGAGCAACAAGGAAGAATCATAATTGTGGAAGGAAGATATACATTATATATATATTACAATTACTATTTCTATTGTGTAGAACCTGAAAGCTCCAGTCATGGATCAGAATCATATTGTTCTAGGTGTTCTACAAATCCAGACAAATAAGATAGACCCTGCCCTGAGGAGCTTATAATATCAGGTATATCACCTTAGCTTTAGAATAAAGAAAGTATAGACATGAAAAAGGGTCTCAGCCAAAATCACTAGTCCCTTTTGAAATTTTTCTCAGTTCTGGGGTGCTCAACATGAGATACATTAAAGGGGTCTGATTTTAAGAGGATGGCTGCTTGGCCCACTCTGAAAACCAGGCCCGCTTACCGTGTCCCATGTCGGGCACTAAAAATCAATAGTCATATTTGAAAAATTTAGGCCACATTTTTCAAAAATAGCCCACAGACAATCTTTCAGAGTTTACTTCAAGCCTGGCATGTGTTTTGTCAGAGATCTTGCTCAATGCTCATGCTTTTCTATTTGTTGTGCCCAGTGATTAATTATTGGACTACGTATTGATCTTAATTTCAATTAAGTATATATAGATAGCATGTCTCTGTGTGTGGTAGAAGGGTTTCATTAGTCTGAGCTGGGTTAAGGTGCCCTTGCACGGAATTTCTGAGAGATGAGAATGATAGTGGAGATGGTACTTCACTTATTTCACTAATAGTCAATTGAGCAACGAAAATAGATATAAACTATCAGATGAAAGTGTACAGTCTTGGGCTGACATTATGCAGGTTCGTATTCTATTCCTTGATAGATGCCTTGTTGCTTACTCTGTTTTAATAGTTACATTATGGGAAATGTGGTTAAAGATGGAGACAAATTCTATTTTTCTTTATACCAGTATAAATCCAGAGTAACTCTGTTGTATTCAATGGAGCTAGCGCACATGCAAGTATAAAGGGGAACAGAATTTGAGTCACTAACATGGGCAGCGGGTATCATAGGCAGAGGTAGACTGTGGCATCCCAAACAGCCTAGTGTGACCTTGCCCACGCTCTGCCCACTGGCTAGACCCCCCATTCCAGCGCTCTGCCTTAGCTGGCCCAGGCTGGTTGGGGCTGGCTGGCCTGCCTCCTGAAGGGAGTCTGGGCAGCTGGTGCTGGGGCCCACTACTGGAAGCATTAGCGTTGGCCACCCTGCCTCCCATAGGTGCCCAGACCCCAGCTTAACTACAATGGTGAGTGATCTGTAAAAGTCAGGTTTGGGGCATTCTTTACTCTCAGCCCTGATCTACACTGGCTGGGGGGAAGAGAGGAGGGGATGGACCTAACATACACAACTTCAACTATGCGAATAGCGTAGCCAAAGTTGACATAATTAAAGTTGACTTACCTCGGCATCTTCACGGTGCTAAATCGACTGCTGCTGCTGCTCCCACATCGATTCCGCCTGCACCTCTAGCTGTAGTGAAATTCTGGAGTCAATGGGAAAGTGCTTGGGGATCGATTTATCGCGTCTAGATGAGACGCTATAAATCGATCCCCAAAAGATTGATCTCTACTCGCCAGATCGGTGGATAGTCTAGACCTAGCCTGAGATGAGTACCAGTGCCCCAACTTGGAGCTAGGGTAATGTGCTGATTGTTTAAATTCTCTCTATGGCTTCAGTTGTATGAAGTATTCTTCATTTCCAGTATTAAATTATTGTGCAATGTCACGTGTGCATTATTAAATAGTACTTGCATTCAGCCTCCAAAGTGCTGCATTTCAGTGGTTGGTGAATAGACCCCTGAGTGGTCTCTAAAGCACTTGGAAATTCTTCTGCATGAAGAGCAATATATGTATGTAAATTGTTAGTCATGGCTCACAGTTTATCTCTTTGTATTTTACATAAGGGAATGGAACAATTAAAGTGTAAATGTTAGTATGACAAATCACGCTGAAATAAATAAGACTGTGTAGTATTTCTAGAATGGAATGTTCCAGCATAGGTTAAAAAACAGTAGATATTTTACTCCTGCAATAACTCCTGCATCACTCCATGCCATATATCCTAGGATATCCATTAGTGGAACCCAACTAAAGCAAGTTGACAGTTTTACCTATCTCGGGGCTTGACTACAATTGGAGATGTAGAGAGCTTTGGGTTAAACCAGCCTTCAGAGAGCGCACTAGGGAAAGCACCACAGTCTGTCCACACTGACAGCTGCAAGCGCACTGGCATGGCCCCATTTGCGGCACTTGCAGCGGCACTGGGTGCGGTGCATTTTGGGCAGCTATCCCAGTATTCAAGTGGCTGCAATGTGCTTTTCAAATGTGGGGGTGGGGTGGAGTGTGACAGGGAGTGTGTTGTGTGTATGTTTGGGGAGAGAGAGTGGGGTTTTGAGGTGCTGAGAGTATGTTAGCATGCTGTCTTGTAATTTCATTCCTGCACTTCTTCCCTCACCTCTCTCACTCACTGTAAGCAAGCAACATTCCTAAGAAATGTTTGCTTTGTCCCGTTGCAGATAAGCATGCCGGATGTTGGAAGCGTAGCATTGAAAGGACATATCCGCATTCCTACAGCCAGTTCAAAACAATGACAAGAGTGGTCACTTGACTTAAGGGGATTATGGGACGTTTCCAGAGGTCAATCAGAGCACAGTAATGCAACACCTCGTTCACACTGACGCTGGGGCATCTCAACAAAGACGCATCAGACATTATTCCTCTCACCTAGGTGGAGTACCAGGCACGCTCTAGCCACGAAGTCAAAGCACTCTATGTGCCTTGACAGTGTGGATGGGGAGTGAGTTAGCATGCACTGGGGGCTTTAGTGCGCTCTAACTTGCAAGTGTCACCAAGGCCTCAGTAGCAACATCTCCAATGATAGATCTCTTGACAAAGAGATCACAAATAAGATACAGAAAGCTTTGCAGTCATTAGGAAAGCTACATAATAAAGTCCTGAAATCCCACACCATAACCCTCTCAACAAAAGTAAAACTTTATAATGCTTTTGCACTCACATCTCTCCTCTACAGCTGTCAGACCTTGACACCATATAAATGGCATATTGAACAGCTTGAGGTCTTTCCTATGCAGTCTCTGTGTGCCGTTATGGGGATCCGCTGGCAGGCCAAATTTACCAACCTTAAGGTTCTCCAGAAGTCAAATGCTATATGAATTGAGGCCATGCTGATCAAAGCCCAACTACACATCATTAGGATGCCTGAATATTGACTCTCCAGAAAAATTTTCTATGGAGAATTGGCACAAGGACATCAGAATCAAGGCCACCCCAGAAAATGCTACAAGTATAGCATCTAGAATACCATACTGTCTGGTGCAATAAAACCAGATGGTCTTGAGAAGGCTGCTTTAAATAGATGAGCATGGCAACACAACTCTCAGAGCTTTTCAAGCCTTTGAAGAGGACAGAAATAATTGATTGTTAGCTGCAAGGGAAAAGCGTCATACAGATACCAAGATGCTCACCAATGACTTTGTCTGTCTGATCTGCTCAGAAGCATGCACATCATGCTTTGGACTTCAGAGTCACTCCAGAATCCACAGAAAGAGAGAGTGTGAAAACGTCATCATCAAACCAACGGACTGCACACACTCCTCCCTATCTTGATGCAATATTATCAAGGCTAGAAGAGTTTCAACATGGAACAGACATTAAGAAAAAAATTCAGCTAGTAGGTAACATGTCAATGAAGTCAAAAGAATGACTTCAGTGAGTTTGAATGAAGTCAGATTTGTGGGTGAACCTAAGGCTGAAAGATGTGATGAGGACCCCAAGTGGTGTGATCCAAAACGTGGTGATGTGTGGGAGGGCAAAAGGAAAGAAAGGACTATGTTCTGCTCTTGGATACGCATACAACCCTTACTAATGTCATGGGATTCATACATGTGTGTATCTGAGGGCAGAATGTTACCCAAAGGGATTAATTAGTATGTTGTAATTCAGGTTCACCATATTCCACTTCTTATAGCTGTTCTTCAAATTTATTCCATAACCATATTATGCATAATGGTGATCTTTAAGGCAGCTGTATTTGATAAATTGGGAATATTTAGTGTTTTTATACTATTCTGGGCCATTCAAGATCTATATTCATATAGATGTGTCTTGAAAACATGAACAGACACTGGATTAAATTCTGTTATTTATTGCCATACAACCCCACTCTCTTCAGTGTCATACTATTATTTATTTGTATCATGGTAGTGCTTCGAAAGCCCAGCTGAGACTGGAGTCCTATTGTGCTGGGCAAATAAGTAGTAAGCAACAGTCCCAACGAGAAGAGTTTACAGTCAAAGTAGATAAGCAAGACAAAGGAATGGGACTGAGGGTACAGAGGTGAAATGACTTGCTTAAGGGCACTGAGCAAGTCAGTGGAAAAATCACAAATAGCACCATCTCCTGAATCTCGGTCCAGTGCTCTAGCCATTAACAATCCTGCCTCTGTATATGTTCAGGTCATAGAACTGCAATGTTACAGTTACAATACACAAGGATGTAAGAGAAGCCAAGCAGCGTATGTGAACTCAGGTACAGTTGCATCCACTTAAGCACTCCCAATTAATTGGAATGATTGCTAGAGAACAGATTCAGTGCACTGTTTCAATTACTTTAAACAATGGACATGTCTAATTTGTTTAATTGATAACCTTTGTATTGCCTGCATACCTGTTCACTGTAGTTTATATGTGTGTCTTGGTATTTGGCAGAGTCCATTTCTCATTGCTTGATACTTTGTCTGAACCATACAACAAGACATTTATTATTACCAAATGGTAAATCACACCTGCAAACTACTGTGAATGGGCTTTCAGACAATATAATGGAAGCCATTTAAATTATTCTCTTCTACTTCCCTGATCTGTTTTGGCTTAAAATCCATTTATCTTAACATAGCAATCTAGTTTTTGTAAATATACAGTGCTTTGTATGATTATCCTTTTATAAGTGATATATAAATTACAAGTGACTCTTTCTCAGCATAATAGATTCCTATGAGCACCTGATTTCTGGGGTGATCATTTAGGGTTTGATCCTGTAAACCCATCTATGGAATACAAGGAAGATGCACATCTGAGCTGCACATACCTGCACAGGCAGTAACTGGTAAATGCCCACACCAAACCATCTCTTTTCTGAGCGGGTGCATGTGATCCAAAAGAAGAGCGTTGAGGAACATGGCTGGTGCAATGGTGCTAAGTCCATGTCATTGCTCAAGAAATTAGGGGAGTACTGCAGCCATTTTCTGGAAAAAATGTATCTGCTGCTAAGAGCAGGAATATAACTGGATCCACACAGTTCTACCTCCACCTTCAGAGGACGGTGAAGGTCTCTGAATTAGGTGGCCATCTCAGCCCCTAATGCTTTTTCTACCATATTTGTCTTCCCCCGATCGAGTCCCAAAGGTGCATGTCTCTTTTTCACCAGAATGTGCCAGGTAAGATTTTCTACTGTAGTAAAGTAAAGCTCAGACTGGGCCTGATCCTGCCAGCACTTCACTCTTGTAGAATCTAGGTGGAATTCCTCTTGTAGCGCTGTGGCCAATGGTTCAGTTCTTCATATTTTAAGGATCTTTTCAATGTAGACTTGAAAATGGTTACCACTGTCCATTGTTTGGAAGGATGGTTAGTTTAATGGAATTCCCCTCACAGTACTTGTTTTAAATTAGTGACTCTCAATCTTTCCAGACTACTATACCTCTTTCAGAAGAGGATTTGTCTTGTGTACCCCCAAGTTACACCTCACTTAAAAGCTACTTGCTTACAAAATCAGACATAAAATACAAAAATGTCACAGCATGCTATTACGAAAGAATTGCTTACTTTCTCATTTATATCAGATAATTATAAAGTAAAATAAATCAATTGGAATATAAATATTGTATTCACATTTCAGCATTCAATATATAGAGCAGTATAAACAAGTCATTGTTTGTATGAAATTTTAGTTTGTTCTGACTTCACTAGTGCTTTTTATGTAGCTTGTTATAAAACTAGGCAAATATCTAGATTAGTCTATGTATCCCTGAACGACTGCTATATATCCCCATGGTACACGTATCCTTGGTTGAGAACCACGGTTTCAAACATTAGGTGAGGAATGACTTGGACAGTTTCTGTGATCTATTTTAAAACAAATGTGAAATGTAGATGCATGAGAGAGTGGGGAATTGCATTTACACAGAGTAAGTCCTACCATACTTACCAATAACTTAGTCATTTGGAAGTGTCCCTATCCCAGAGCCAGGGACAATCTGAGCCTTTGAACCTTCAGTCATTAGGATGACATTTCCTGACACAGTTCTGTTACCACTGGAGCACGCCACTTAAGCAGAGTGTTTGTACTGTGTGGTTCCCTGTATCTGGGCTGATATTTTCTTTATTTCTCTCTCTCTCTCTGCTTATTTTGCAATTGCAAGTGGATTTTGAAGATCACATCTTTAAACAAATTGCCTGTAAAACTGCACCCAAATTTTTGATAGCATAATCTTTTGTGCCTGAGAATGCTAGAGTTTTCACAAGATTTCTAATTGCAAATTGAATAGCTTATATTCACACCCTGTTTTCATATTATTTAAGTGTTAGAATTATTGGGCACAAACATCTGGGAATAATTTTAGGGGGTTGTGTCGAGGCCCATCTGAAAATTCGACAGTTCATATAATTGCTACTGCTGCTGGGGGCTATACTGGCATTTACACATTTTAATAGAGGTTCTCAGCTGTGAATGCATAAACTTTTATAGCTTTTTGTTTGTTCCTATTTGGTTTGGAGTAAAACAAATATGTTAAATAAAATAAATATGTAAAATATAGATAAAATAAACAAACACATTTACAAGAAAACCAAAGTACTTAAAAGCATGGTTTTACCTTTTTAGATTGCCAGCCTTCTACTAGGCCATTGTTGGACATAACAAGTGAAATGTTGAAGAAGCAGAGGACACACGTATAGATGCAGATTATTTACTTGCATGTGCAAACAATTGCTTAAATGCCACTGCCTGTTTGTGTGCTCAGGCTCAGATTTAGGGAAATATCCTTATCAGGAGAGAAATTAAGTACATGTTTTAGTGTTGTCCTGAATCATTGCCTCAGTGACCTGATTTTTATGTTAAAATATGCAAATCACACACATCTTCCTGATACTAAGTCATCTACCCATTTTGAAAATATGGCCCAGTCTAAAAAACAAAATCAGAGCCCAGAGAAAGAAGTGTACATTACCACCACTCACTTTTGACTCCCTGTGTTGTCTGCTTAAAGAATGCCCTCATAGGTCTTAGGCCTCTAGCTGCCACCTCTCTCTGGGCAGGGGTTTGGGCTTCCAGACCCTTTGCACTTCATTGGGTTTATCCCAGCAAATAGGACCAAAGCTCAGCCCCTCCACTTTTTCTCTCCAAGGGCTATGACCAGTGTATGCTGTGGTCAAAGTAACCAAACAGCCATTTCAAAGCAATGTATATTTATTTTAGGATTAAAAAGCCTAGGGGAAAACATCTACAACAATACAAGGGTCCAAAGGCACCTTTAAGCTTACCAGAGGCCCTCAGTCTGTCTCATAGGAGTCCCTGATAGCTTCCAAACTCTTCTCAGTCCTCCTGCAGCGTTCTGCACACCCCCTTTGGACGAAAGGCCATGTCTGTTGGTTGGATCAAAATAAAGGATCCTCTGTCAGACCAAACTTGTCCTCTAGACCCCAAGTCTTGATTTGTCTCCAGGTATCCTGAAAACCAATACAACCAGTCACTTCCACTTTTCTTGGAGAGAGAAAGGGGGGCAAGCCTCAATGTCTGGGTATGTGCATAACCAGCTTTGGGATTTTGCATTAACCACCTCTTGTGATTCCAGATTTCAAAGGGACCCCACCCAGCAAGCCACATAATCTGTATAGAACTTATTGATCCAAAGGTCTAGGAATACTCTATGGGGTCATCTCATCTGGCCCAGCTCAGTATAGTAGTCTTCGATGTTGTCATGGTTTTAATGGTTGGCACACATATACAGGTAACATAATGTTAAATACAATAGTCTCAAGATGTGTCTGTGTTTGCTGTATCTGTTACTTACTCTTCTACTTTTTAGGTTCAGGATTTTATTAGAGCCCACCTCTCCCTCCTTGCCAATAATGATCCATGTGGTACATTTCAAATCGACTCTTATTCTAAGTACTAATGTGTAGCTCCATTGATTCCTGTGGTTGAGATAGTTTTGCATTTGTGATTCTCAGGCTCCTCGCCAGCAGTGTTGTTAAAAATATCACAGTGCCTGTGGCATGTGCCTGGGAGGCAGGAGGCCTGGACATGCCCTATCCACTGCCTCTCATATTCAAGGGAACCGTTGTTTCATATTGGAAGGAACTGACATGCAAGTCAAACAGACGGTAATGGATAATTCTGCAGCTGGAATGGACACACAGGGTTAACTTTGCCTATAGGGATAATACACTGCATACATTTACCAGTGTCTCAATTTTAATAGTTCAATTTCTTTCTTTAACAATATGAAAGTATTCCATTATTTTCCTGATTAATATTTCTATGCGTAATAACTGTAAGTTACTGTTGAATTAGAATTATTTTTGCTTATTTGTATTTTAGTAGGGTCTGGAAACCCCTTTGTATGGGTGCTGGGTAAACCCATAGAGATAGTCCCTGCCCTAAAGAGTTTATAATCTCCATAGACAAGCATTACAAAGGATGTAATGGGAAAGATAGGTACAGAGACTTGCCCAGTGTAACACACAGACCACACATGAGGGGCAGAGCCCCTGAATCCCCATCCAGTGTCCTATTCACTACACCGTATTGCCTCTCCGGAGACAACCAGACATGTATATATATTGTATGATGTCATAGCATTCATACAATAAGTATGGAGCAGTGGATAGGGCACTAGCCTAGACATGGGTTCAATTCTCTCTTCTGCTATAGGCTTCCTGTATGAACTTGGACAAGTCACTTTGTTTCTCTCTGCCTCAGTTCCTGATCTGTAGAATGGGGATTGTAGCACTTCCCTATTTCCCAGGGCTGTTGTGAGATTACATTAAAAACTGAGAGGCACTCAGGTTGCAGTTGGGTCACATAAGTACTTAAGAGAGCATAGCTACTTCTACTGCAATTCAGCAAAGCACATAAGCATCTGCAGAAGTTCCATATATTTCATTAACTTAAAGTTAAGCACATACTCCATTGCTTTTTGTTGAATAGGGATGGGATTAATCACATGCTAAAAGTTAAGCATGTTTAGTTTCTTTGCTGAACTGGTGCCTCATGGACTATACAGTTCCTCCATTCCATTTATTATTTTTTAAAAGTGTCACAAAATAAACACACAATAGTGGTAGCTACCACTCATCTCTGACTTCTATAAGTTAACCCAAGAGTATGGAAAATCTGTGTGTGGGGCTTTAACATCTTTATCAAGTTAATGTGTCTCCTTCTCACATTATGCAGGTTTTTATTAGAAAATCGTAGTCATATGTCTTTTCTTACTGAAGGCTGGTGATTACAGAAGTACAGACAAGATGAATGTCTGTCCTTCTCTCTGGGATTCTGCACACTCCTTTATTTCTCACAGATTCCTCACCTTTTGAATGGGGAAGGGGACTCATGTAACCATAAAGTACAGCTAAACACCCTTTGAGACATAACCTTGGATAGTAATTAATTATGCTCTGAATTTGTTAATGAATTAGGCCTAAGGACATCTTATATCTGTTCATCTCCTGTTTCATATACTGAAAGTATACCTGAGTCCAACATAAATCAACATATTTTCAAGACACTTGTTGCGCATTTGAAAAAACAACACTTCGAGGGTCTGATTCTATGAGGGTGAGGTTTGTTCTTGTCTACTGGATTTCAGGGCACCCAGTACTCAGTGCCTCACAGCATCAAAGTCTTTTAATATTTTTTAGCTATAGATCACAAAGTGTTTTACAAGGTAAATTGTTATCCTCATTCTGCAGAGGGACAAACTGAGGGAGAGAGGTTAAGTTCCAAATCCATAGTGAGTCAGTATCTGATCACAAAGTCACACTTCAGTCCTGGCTTTCCCCTACTCCCTGGGGAAAGTAAACTGCCTGCCCCTTTCTTGGAATATCTTGTGCTAGTTGGCACATTTCAGGAGGAGGAGGGAAGAGGGGGAGTCAAAGGTCTGTTCATTCCATGCCCACCTTTGCAGGAAAGGGAATAGCAGTAGAGTTGCCAGGCATCCAGTGTTCGACCAGAACTGATCGAAAAGGGACCCTGGAGGCTTCAGTTGGCACTGCCAACCAGGCCATTAAAAGTCTGATTGGCAGGCAGGCAGGGACCTGGGGCTAAGATGGACTTCCTGCCCACCCTAGCTCTGCATGACTCCTGGAAGTGGTCACCAGGTCCCTGCAGCCCCAATATGTAAGGGCGGCCAGGGAGGCTCCGTGCACTGCCCGTACCCCGAGGGCTGGCTCCACAGCTCCCATTTGCTGCAGGGGCAGTGCCTGCAGGCATGAGGGCAGCATGCAGAGTCACTCTGGCCACCAATGTACCTAGGGACTGCACTGCGGGGACTTCGCTGCTGCTTTCTGGGAGTCATATTAAGTGCCGCCGGGATCCCACACCCCAACCTCCTGCTCCCACACCAAAACTCCCTCCCGGAACCCACACCCCCTACAACGTCCCAACCCTCAGCCCCCTCCTGCACCACACACTCTTAATCCCTGGCCCCACCCTAGACCCCCCCCCCCCCCACAGCTGGAGCCCTCCCTCCCTCCCACACCTTTGCCCCAGTCCAGTGAAAATGAGTACAGGAGAGTGATCGAAGGAGGGAGGGGGATGGAACAAGTGTGGGCAGGGCCTCAAAGAAGGGGTGGGGCAGGGATGGGGCATTGGGGCGGGAGTGTTCGGTTTTGTGTGATTAGAAAGTTGGCAACCCTAAATAGAAGCCCAGCAACAGCTGCTCTTTCCTTGTACTGCTACCTGGAATACAGGTAGCCCATATAGGGGAGTATGCTGTCCCTTCATTCCTCTGGGTGTGAAAGTAGCCAGCGTCATGACCCGGCGTTAAACCTTAATCAGGCAAATGGAAGGTTTGGTCATAGATAAAGAATAAAATTAAATTCTTCTGAGGAACAAATACATTAGGCATTTCTATTAGGGGAAACCCTGGGATTAAATTATTTTAAACATCTAGAAGGTGATAGAATTATCATAACAATTTTCTAAAAGAATAATGATGGCACATTGTGCTTTATCAACATAATATTCTCTCTATATATGTATGGGTTAGAAAAATATGCATTTTAGAAGAGTTTTTTTTTGTGGTGAGAATTGCTTAAAGGGATGAATAGCAGCACTAATAAAGACAACGAGTGTCATTAACATAGTATACAGTCAGGACCTGATCCAAATCTCCGCAGAGTCAATGGAATACCTCCCGCTGTTTTTGCAGGGTAGTTCTAGAGACAAGTTTTCAAGCCTCACTGAGTTCTTTCTACCCCTTTCCCAGACCTGAGGAAGAGCTATGTGTGGCTTGAAAGCTTGTCTCTCTCACTAACAGAAGTTGGTCCAATAAAGGATATTACTTTCCTCACCTGGTCTTCCATAGTTTTTAACTGGCTCTGGATCAGGTTCAGCTTTCCACGATAACAGGGCTGTTCTACGTCAAGACTGTTATGCTGGTTTTAGCTCACATACAGTGTGCAGGTACATCATATTCATGCAGATGGGTAAAAGGGTCAGAAATGCCAAAGTGATTTAGGATCCCCTGGGTAAAATTTTCAAAACACCTCTTAGCTGATTTAGATGCCTAAGTCTCATTTTCAAAATGACACAGACCCAGAGTTTTAAAGTAATTTAGGTGAATAAAGATGCAGATAGATGCTTTTGAAAATCCCACTATGTACCTAACTCCCATTAACAGGAGCACCATCCTGTTTTTTCACGTGTCTAAATACCTTTGGAAATCAACTCATTCGTAAGTCAGTTTTGAAAACAGGATTTAGGCTTTTAAACTCTTAAGTCACTTAATAAATATTATCTAAATATTACCCAGATAATCCAACTTCTCATTTGCAATTCTGCTTCAGATTATCAATCGTAATTTGGTGAGAGAGCTATTGAACACAGGATGGTGTTATAGCTGTGTGGCTCAATTATCTGAAAAGGAAACTGTTCATTCTGCTTTGTTAAATGCAATTATATTAGGACCGATGAATTATGGTTTGAGAAAAAAGTATACAGAGTATTAAAACTGGCTTGGAACAGACTGCCAAACAATGCCAACAATAAAGGTTTTAGTATCAAAACACAGTTAGCAACTTGCTTGCTGATGCATGAAACAGAATAAATTATAGGTTGCTTTTTCACAGCTATGTTGGCTCCGTGGTACTGATAGTAATAAAAGCATGTCTGTAAACTAAACCAATACCACAGTGAGCCATATTTTCAACTGGCCTCAAAAATGCCTCTGAAAAATATGCCTCAGCTTTTTATGGGTAGGCAAAAACAGTGGGATGGTATTTGGAATTTTTGGGGGTGGTTTAGTGGAAGAAGGATGAAAATTTGGCACCCATTGAGGATGTGTGTAAAGCACAATGCCACCATTTCTGGAGAACTGTATTAATCAGATTTTATGTTATCAGTGATCTCCAAAAAAGCTGTTGCGTACAGATGTTTTAAATTAAGTAGTGGGTTAATACAGGAAGTAAATTATGTCTTTCTCTGGAGAATTTTTAAAAAGTCAATAAAAAATTATGCTTAGTTAGGTCTTTTTGGCCATCTGATCCTGGCAAGTTCTAGGACTTTTATATACTGCGTCCTTGCCTATAATTCATGATGCCTAGTTTAATTGCCTTTATCTCCCTCTCTCTATCTTTTCAGCTCAGAGATCGTCTTTGCTTCTAACCAGTGTTTGGATGGTGCTATAATCAGATTAATGAGTTTCTGAAGATTAAAGAATCTATATAATTTAAATAGTCATTATATCAGGAACATTCTGTTATAGTCAGCACAACTTAAATATAAGTTGCCTCAGTGGACTTTCTTCTGCATGAAAACTAGCTTATAACAGAGGTCTTTCTTTTAATAATCAGGGGTACACTCTTATTCCTACCCAACTATTTAGCCTGTTTAATCCTATCATATGGATTTGCAATACTATGAGTATAGAGCATGTGTGTAATTGAACACACACACACACACACACACACGGCATTGTAATGGCATCCCTGACAAGACAGTTTAGCTAATCATTTATTACAAACAATTTAATCTATCAAACAAATGTACAATCTTTTCCACCATTGGTTGTTTCAAATCTATAATCATAAAAAGAAAGGCAATATCTGATACCACCACTACCACCAGCTACCCCCAGGTTGCATCTTGCAAGCTTGGAAAGGTAGTTTCCACTGCAGTTAAAGATGCTTTTGTTTCCAAAATCTGGTCACAGTTAATTTAAGCAAAGGTGTGAATTCAAACTTCTGGCCCTAAACCTAACCTTTTGAGGGAATTTGCACCGTTCATGACAACACAGAACTAAATTTGCAATGAATATTAGCCATAAAAGATTCCAGATGGCTTTGGTTAGCATATTTATACAATATGTTTTATTATAGTCGGGATGTGCATGGCTTGCTAGTCAGCTGCAAATGCTGAGCGCAGGCAAGTTCATAAAAGCAATAAGTAAAGAACCTCACATAATCTCTTCTTTTCCTCATGCACAATCTTAAATTAATCCTTAAAGAGGCTGTTGAAATCTTGATGATTTTTATATATTAGCTTTCTCAGCAGCTGAACAGAAGACTGTTAAAGATTGCCAGTAGCTATGGGATGAGTGGTTTAGTCCGCAGATAGATTAAAAACTGGTTAAATGATTATGAAATAACAGCAAATATAAATGGCCAAGTTTATGTGCAGAACAAGGTTAATAATGGGGAGCTCCAAGGATAACTGCTGAGGTTGGTGATGTTCAGTACATTTAACAATGATCTGAAAGTAAGTGTGGTGGTGGGGAAGGCAGGGGAGGGAAATAGCAAAGTGATGAAAGTTATTGATAACACAGGATTATTTGAGTTAGTCTAATCTAGGAAGTTCAGAAGGATTTCAGAAAACCAGGTATTTGTGCAATGCACTAGTTGATAATACTGAGCATAGATAAGTGAAGTGTGGAAGGAATAATTCAAATCGCGTGTATGTATCGTTGGCTTCAGAATCCACTGTATGTCACTGGCATCACCATAATCAATTCAGTGAAGGGGTTTGTTCAACAGATCCCAATCAAGAGCTGGATCCCATTGTACAAGGCATGACCATTACCCTGAAAAACCAATAATCTAAATTCAGAAGCTGTATCTTTCCTATGTGTTTGTACAACACCTCGTCAAAGGGGCTTCAGCCTAGATTGAGACTTTAGTTTTTGCTGCTACCCTGACTCAAATGTTATTCTAGCTCAGCTTCTCTTTTTGTGAGCACAGTTTGTGACTGCAAAAGAAACTGTAAAATCTGAATACTGGACCCTAGATCTAATTTGCACACACAGTCACATAATAGAAGTGCAAATCCTCAGATCTGGGCCTTCATTTCAACTGAGGGTATGAATTCTGCAGGTTCAAATGTACCTGCAAAAGAGAAGACATCTTCTTTAACAATATCCCACAAACTATGATGAGGAAACTGCATATTAAAGCACTGTAACCTTTATTTCCCCTCTTTCAACACTCCCCTGAGGGATATGTTCTGTTTGCTCTTTAATGTCTACTTTTCCAAGTAGGGCACCAGAAAAACATAATATTTACATTTAGCATTAGCTAACAGTATTGACGCTTGTACTACTTTAACTGTGGTTGTACAGCAATTACCTTTGTAATTCAGTGTGGAAATTTCATGTCCTAATTTCCAAGCCTTCTGTTCCTTGAAAGTTATTTAGAGCTGAAATGATATGTCAGCTAACACAAGCATGGAATAAGGAAGAAGTTAAATTTCCATTTCTCAATACACTATTCTATATGGAAACTGCATATTAAATTGTTAAATTCTTGTGCCGCTGAAGTATATATTGTCACAGAGGCAGTCGATCTTACTTTATGGACTGTAGTGTACCCACAGGAATCACTGAAGGGCTGCTATCTCTGGAGTGGAATACTCTAACTGTTCAACTATGCACAGCAACATTAAACAACAGTTTAGGGCAGGAAATGAAGTATCCAGCTAAAACATATTTCCACCAACACCAGGGATTTCCTCCTTTTTATACCATAAGGTTCAAGCAAAAGTTTGGTTTGCCTGCACTGAATTTGTTCACTTCAGTTGATGCAAATTTTATTCTTATATTACCTCTTAATCTTGTATCCCCATACAAATATGAAAGAAATAAACATTTTCCTTGTACAGCACAGTTCATAAACTGTTCACTTCAGCTATTTGCTGTTCACTCTTTATATTGCTTCTGATCCCTGGCTGGATAACTGAAACTTTTCATAGTTCATAAAAAGATCCCTCTCTCTAAACACTCTAACAGAGGACAGAAGGGAAAAAAAATCTACCCTTCATGTTTACTGAGTGCCTGGGGCAGCCACAACTGTTGACTAAAGGTGGAGAAAAAATGTTATTTCTTTCTAGCTCAAAATCATAGAATCATAGAAATGTAGTTGTGGAAGGGACCTCAGAAGGTCATATAGTCTGTTCCTCCCATGCTAAGGATGAACTAAGTGTACCTAGTCCTAGTCCATCCCTGACAGGTGTTTCTCAAAGCTGTTCTTAAAAACCTCTAGTGACAGGGTTTCCACAACCTTCCTCGGCAATCTGTTCCACTGCTTAATTATCCTTGTTGCTGTGATGTTTTTTCTAATATCTAAACTAAATCTCCCTTGCTGGAAACTACAGGCATGTCGCGTCTTACTCGAGGGTTCCGTTCCACGGTTTCTGCATAAAGAGGAAACCGCGTATAGCCAAAACCCCATTGACTTCAATGGTAGGCGAAATTGCCCACCCTAAAGAAAATTTTTATATTTTTAGTTTTCCCTTTCTTTTTTTTTTTTTGATCGACTGCATAAAGCGGAAATCGCGCATGTCAAATGCACCTAAGATGTGACATGCCTGTATGCCTGTTATTTCTTGTCAGTTGACATGGAAAACAACTGATCATTGTCCTATTTATAACAACTTTTTATACATTTGAAGATGGTTATCATGTCCCCTCTTAGCTCTTTCTTCTCTAGACTAAATATGCCAAACTCTTTCAACCTTTCCTCATAAACCATGCTTTCTGAAATGTCTTTTACTTTTTGTTCCTCTCCTCTGGACTTTCTCTAGTTTGTTCTCATCTTTCTTAAAGTGTGGTGCCCAAAATTGGACACTGACTCCAGCTGAGACCTCACCAGTGCCTAGTTAAGCAGAATAATTACCTCCCATGTCTTACATAGGGTTGTCCTGTTAATATGTCCCAGAATGACTTTTGCTTTTTTTACTGTAACATCACACGGTTGAATCATATTCAATTTGTGATCCACTGTAACTCCCAAATCCTTTTCTGCTATCTAGCCAGTTTTACCCCATTTCGTGTTTGTGAATTTGATTTTTTCCTTTTTAAGTGTAGGACTTTGCTCTTGTCTTTATCTCATTTCATCATATTGACTTCTAACCTAGTCTCCAATTTATCAAGATCATTTTGGATTCTAACTCTGTCCTTCAAATGTCATTTGCAAATGTTATAAGCATATTCTCCATGACAGCCTCCAAGTTATTGAAGATATTGAATAGTATTGGACCCAGCACAGACCCTGATGGGACTCCATTAGATACATAGTCCAGTTTGGTAGCAAATCATTGATAACTGCACTTTGAGTATGGCTTTTTAAACAGTTGTGTACTCACCTTATAGTATCTAAACCATATTTTCCTAGTTGACATATGAGGATGTCCACTAGGCTGGCTATTCTGTCATAGAAGAAAATTAGGTAGGTTTGGCATGATTTGTTCTTGACAAATTCATGTTGACTATTATTTATCACCTTACTAGCCTCTAGGTTTGAACAAATTAATTGTTTAATAATTTATTCCAGTATCTTTCTGGATATTGAATTTTGGCTGAATATATAATCCCCCTTCTCCACCAATGACTTGCGGTCAGCCTTACACATAAACTATTTATTACACAATTTTGAGATTATGTAGAGAAATTTAAGGTGCCACTGGACTCCTTGTTGTTTTGTGGATACAGATGAACACAGCTACTCCCTGATATCAGAAAAACAGTGTTTTCCAAAAGACAGACAGCCTAGAGATTGGTGAATGGTTTAGCAAGCACATGGGCTGATATTTGTTCCTGTTGAATTTTTACTCAAGGAAGTTTTCATTTAATTTACTTCATCTTAAATGCTGCCGGGTAAAGTAGAACATTCATAAAGCATATCACATCAGATCACAAGCCCATTCAAGTCAATGGGAATCCTTCCAGTGATTTCAATGTGTTTTTGATTAGGCCCGTATCTGTTTAACTTAATCTGAGTAACATGTTTCTGACTAGAAGCTGTATCCACTCAAGGGTTCCAGGAACCTAGTGGTTAAGGAATATACAGAAATCTTCTTTACTCTTCTTTTAGTTTGATTTTGTGTCATAGCCACATAAGCCTACAAACTTTTCCTAAGAGGGGAACTTCTACGGTCCTGAGTGTCTTTGTTCTGAATTTTGTATTATCCTTTGGGAGAGGCTTCTTTTATTCACTGATGTCATGTAGCTGAATAAAAATACAGTTTTCATAACAGGGATGACTATGCTGTTTGCAGCCTTTGTGACAAAATAAGTTTGTGTTTCATGACAAGCAGGTGACTCTCAAACCTGAGTAAAACTTGGCTTTTTTCTTACATTTTTTTTAACAAAACAAAACAAAAGAAAACATGGCAAAGGGTTCCTGTGTTTATGCTTTTTCACTGATTCTATCTTAGATGTGCTCACTGTATTGCCTAAAAGTATTTTGCTTCACTTCTGCTCCTCCAACTCTCAGCTGTTTAACATCTACCTGAGATCTGAAAGCTAAGCTGGTTACTTTATTTTTCACACATCATCACCATTCTGCAAGCTCAATTATGCCCTCACTTACAGTTGTGCAACCCCATTATCTTCAAATGATGCTGTCAGATACATCTGTCCAACCCTATTAGCCATCAGCAAGGTTTGCACGGATTTAACTGAGGACAATTTGGCCTGCAGCATTTTTACTACTGGTGGTGATTGTGCATGAGAATGCGTGTAATCAACATGTGACCTCACAATTTCATGTTTACAGTCACTTTGCAGAGTAGAACTGCAATTTAATGCATCACAACAAGACATCTTTGTCACTATGATTTAACAAGGAAAATTAGGTTTACTACATGTAGAGTAAACACACAATCATGATAACTAGAGCTGGAGAAGACCCAATACATCTAGGTCAACTGCCAATAGAGATTGCTTTCTATTGTATAGTTGCCAGTGTTTTGTCTAGTCCAGTTTTAAGTAACGCAAGCAATGGAACATACATCACTTCCATTTACAGTCTGTTTCACAGTTTAACAGATGTTACTGGTAGGAAACTTTTCTGATATTTAGCCTACCTGTTCTTTTACTGTATACCTACTAACACGGCCTTATATCACAGGGAGTGATGAACTAAAAGAACTTAATTGAGGCTAAGGACTTCTCTCTTCTCAGCACAGATTACAGTGAACAGCACAGCAGTCTGCTGTTCCCAAGTGCTTACAGGAATTAGTCTCTTTCAGCGGGTGCAGTACACCTATTAGCTATATTTGGCTATGTTTTACTCTCTTTAATACCATTTAGTGCATTCAGTTAAAACATGTCTTGCTGAGAAAATGACTTTTGATACAAGTCTGGCTTAACAGCTTTGGGGACTGCCTAGCATCTAAGGAGGCAGCTTGGGATATGTGTTCTCAGTGAGTTAAATGCAGGTGATGAAAGACTGCTGTATGTGCTTAAATTGACAATTGAGGATTAATGACTATTATAAATACATTCACCACGCCTGGGGCTAGATTCAACCCTGTAGATGCCTTTATGGGAGGGGAACCACTCATGTCTGCAGCGGAAGCTGAGGCATTCACACCTGGGGTGACGGTGGCAGCCATGCAATTGCTGATCACTACTAGAGGCTCCTCTGGGGAGGATAGATTTAGATTTTTTCTGACTGCATGAGGGGCCCTTCCAGCAGAGGTTGGCCAGGTTTAATGCTGCTAACTTGCCCTGGGCCTGCCCACTTACCTGTAGTTGGTTAAAGATAATGATGCTTTAATTCCTTTGCAGGGCATAGCTGATTTTAAATGGCTGTATGCTGTCACCTACACCTCATTGTGCAGTTCAGAGTAGCTCAGGAGTTGGCTGTGGTAACACTGATCTGGGCGATGCAAGGAGAATGCAGTGTCTTCTCAATTACCAGATCTATCATCATTTTTATTGATGACCAATTATGCAGTGATCAACATAATCCTAAGTCTCAGGCTGACCCCACTGCACCAGCCTCCCTGCTTACAGTTAGCCTGCTTAGCCACAGACTCCAGCATGGGTGACTGCAAGTTAAAGGATGACCAGCAGCAGCAGCAATATGTCATGACAGCTCTATAAGCTCTAGCTTAGCAATGCCCCTGCTAGACAGCTAGGGAAAACAAACATACGATTGAGTTGTTTGCCTTAGAATGGCATCCCTGCGTTGTTGTTTGAAAGAAGCATGTTACTAAACAGATAATAATGATTTAGTGTGTGCTACAACAGGCACATAGCTCCTGCATATTTAATGCTTTAGGGTGGAGTGCTCCAAGCTGTTGCAGACTGGCATAAATTACCTCTCACTGTGTCAGCTGGCCCCCCTCTGCCCCAGGTGGGATTCATCCCAAGTTGTATTACCACCATCTGTCCGCCTTTGGTTGTTCTGCCAGGGAGGGTGTGATGACAATGTTAAGTTGCAGTCTGTGGGCAGGTGGAGGCTGCTTCTGGGTGTGCTTAGGGATCAGTTAGCTTCCTAGGGCAGTGAAGGTCCCTGACAGAGGGGACTTTGTGGCTGTTTTCTGCTATTGAAAATGTCTCCAGCAGTCTTTTCAGCTCGAAAGGTCTTTGTCAGGGTTTAACCTGGAGGCTGATGTGAATCTTGTTACCAAGAGCTGAGATAATCTATCTTCCAAATGTACAGTATACAGTATTTCAGGATGGTGCATTATGCTGTGCCTCTGAAAGGCTCACGTGTTTTTTTTCCCCTATGTAGAGCAAGACAATGCTACTTAAAATATAGCAGGCCTGTGAAGAAACAGAAGCAAAGGTAGGATGTACTGTACAAACTTGTGCCAGTGTGCTTCAGTTATATAGTATTGGGAGAGTTTTTACAAAAAGCCTACTCAGTGGGAAAGAAATGTTGTTTTGTCAATCCCACACTCAGTCTAACTATCCTCATTATACACAACAGGCTGTCTAAGTACTAAATCAGGAGCAACTAAATGGTAAGATGGCAGGAAGTCAGTCAATCATTTCTAATCATCACATTATGCTTGAAAATATCTTTAGAAATGGCTCCTCTTGGGCATGTGGTGACAAAATGGTTCACAGTACAGAACCTACCATAGTAGGCAGCATAACTTGCCGTTGTAGTGCTCTGTGAGTTCTGGTAAGGTTAAGATGATACTATGTGTGACAGATGAACATTGACAATAAAAACCAAAGTGAATCTAGCCTACTTTATAGTTTGGTTTGAAAAAGTGGTTTGAGCACAAAATGTGATGCAAAGTGTTGGATAGGCTTAATAGAAGCCTAAAAATAAATTCAGTTACCCTCCAAGGAGGGAATCTTTTTATCTGTGGTGTGTGTACTTCAGTGCCCATATCACTCCATCACATGCTCCTTCTTTCCTTCCATGGCCTTTAAAGTAAAGATTTTCATCTAGTTATAAATAATTCTCTTTACATAACATTTTGCCCTCACCTGCCCAAGGATCCAAAAGCTTTTTACCATGTCCCATATTCACTGGGCCTGGCTGTGTTTTACATTAAGATTTACACCACTCTGGTAACATAACAAGGCCTTAAAATGGATGTACATTACAAATCAGCGTAAAGAGACTGTAGAGTAAAATAGAATCAGTCCTATTGAACCCAGAGGGAAGATGCAGCTTCTGTCTCCTTCCGTCAGTCCCACCTTTCAGCCTCTTTGGTTTGGAACAGTGTTCCAGTTAATGTACTCCAAGACTCCTCCCTCTGATTCATAAATTATCTGAAAACCCATCTGTTCTGCAAAGCTTTACAGTTATAATGATCTCATGCCAGTTGTTGGTGCCATTTGTCCTTTTAGACCATAAGCTCTTGGGGCCAGGAAGGTGTGCATGCTCTCTCTCTCTCTCTCTAATAAGTATGTCCAGCTCATTTTATCATCTGTAAAGCGATGAACGCTTTTACTACACTACATGAATAATAAAATTTTTGGATAATGCTTTCTTAGCCCAAAGGCTGAGAAGCTACAGTGAAAGCAGGCACCTCGGGGTATAACGCAGCTGCTTCATTCTATCCAGGATCATTAGATGCCTGTGCAAAGCTGGAGGTGCAGAAGATTGGACCTACTTATACTTGTACATCTCTCTGAACTTATCTCTAAGTTCAGAGAGATGGGATGTAATTATGAGAGTCTGAATTTAGCTAGGAAATAGGGCTCACATGCCTACTAATGGGAAAGTTGCCTTGGGATTTTAAACAAAAACAAATGTTCATCACTGCAGATTTTATTATTGTAAAGACAGCAGGTGAAATCCAGGCCACACTTATGTCAATGGCCCATATCCCATTGATTTCAGGAGGAGCAGCATTTCATCCCACCGGCATGGTGCACAGTAGCCCTGTGCTTAGACTTGGTTCATTTCTGATACAGAAAAGAAATGCTACCAACTAGAAAAGTGATCCATTGAGGTCAAGGGGTGCAATGGTCTTACACCACTACCACACGTTCTCCCTGCCAAGTGCTGACCCCGCAGTTTCAATATGGTATTGCTGCAGAATAATTACTGTGAATAAGAAAAGAGAAACCAAAACTACTGTGACAATTTACTAGAAGATTTAGCATTTTTGTATTAAAATTATCAGACAACTGGACCCTGCCTTGCTTTTTACTACTGTGGTCTTAATGAAGTGACTTTTTCATTTTCATATTAACATATCTACCACCCACGTATATACTTCATCCAATTTCTAGGATTTCAAGATGGGGTTCATTAGAAAATGCAAGATCATTTTCTTTGCTTTCATTTCCCGGTTGGAAATTTATGTACACTATCTTGTAACAGGAAAGCAGAAAATAATACTTTGGTATATCAAATTGATTTCAAAAGGTGGGAAAGCTTAAATAAAAGCAAATATCTATTCTGATAAGTCTCTTGATCGACTCCTTTTATGATACCATCTTCTCAGAAGCTAATTAAACTATGACTTGGTTGCTTTCTAGGGTAGCACATTTACACTGAAGATGTTTTGCTTTTTAAAGCTTCAGCGATCACCAAGTCAGTAGTTTTATTATTAGAAATAGGCAGATAATGCAGACCAAACAATCTCATATATTTTGCTACCTCTGCTGCTTATGAATGGCATGAAAAAATCATAATTTCCTTAGATTTTATTTTGCATTTCAAAATATTTTCCCCCTGTTAGATTCCACCTGTTATCTCATTTTATACTTAGTCACTCCCCAAAGAGTTTATAATCTATCTGCTTGTGCTGTGTTTGCACAATGGGGTTTTCTCCATGACTGGGGCTTCTGGTCGCTACTACAATATGAGTGACAAATACCAAATTCTCATCCTGTAGCCTTTTATTTGGGGGTCGTAGCAAACTATTCATTGACAGTTTTCACTTTTCAGAATTCAAGCTCATTTGATTAATCACTAGAAAGAAAACCAAAGGAAAAAATTACACTAAATGTATAATCAAGTGTTTGCTTACTTGCTTATATGTGTAAAACAGCGGGAAGATGATGCACACTCTTGATGGCCACCCAGTTAAAAGCAGAAGTTACCTTTAAGGCAAGCTGGGCAGCTGTTTATAAATTTGTATCCAGCTTCTGTTTATATTTATTCATTCTACCCCAGGGTCCCTAAGGAATGTGACTTGCTTTCCTTCCAACTACATTCATATCGCACCATGGTTACTATTTAACAGTGAAGTGACTTTAAAAAGACAGCATAGACACATTTTCCCCAGCAGTAATAAAACTCTGCTCACACCCTTCCCCTTTGATTTATTTCTCAGAGAATGATCCTTGTTGCTGGTATTGTGTAAGTGCTTAGCCCTCACCAGGATACATAAAACACAAACTTCTACTTCACAAATGATCTACCCTCCCTGGCGATTAAGGCTAGTATCTGTGATTAAAGTATTTTATTGGCACTCAGATACTATGGTGCAGAGTTTTGTGTAAAATGCTAGATACATAATCATGGAAAAAATAAGGGTCAAGAATAATTGGTGACAGTGCTCAAAGCCCCAAATCTGAGCTAATGTGACAGGGCATGTTTGAAATTCTAACACGTCCTCTTGCTAACTGGGGTGTAATGTTTTCTTTTACTATCAGTCCTCCAACATGAGAGGTGCACCAGAGACATTCCCAACTGCTCAACTTGCTCACCCTTCCCTCCACATTAAGGGCTTGTCTTCACTACGCGCGGTAGCAATCAATCTTTTGGCAATCGATTTATCGCGTCTCGTCAGGACGCGATAAATCGATCGCCAGCACTGCCCCCATTGACTCCGGAACTCCAGCTCGCCAAAAGGTGTAAGCTGGAGTCGAAGGGGGAGTGTGCCGCCGACCGCCGCAAGGACAGCAGGTAAGTCGGCTGTAGGGACGCCGACGTCAGCTACGTTATTAATGTAGCTGAAGTTGCCTATCTACAGCCCATCCCTCGCCCTAGACCAGCCCTCAGCCTCTTGAGTCTGTGGGTATCACAGAGATCTGAGTGGATTGCCCCTGCCAAAGCCCTTTTGAACTATCCCATTGTTCTGGATCTAAATACCAGAGGTGCTCAGATCTGGAATTCTGATCTGGGCCCAACTGTAGATTTTAATTTTTACTACCTTAGCAGGATATGTGTGTAGGTGGACAACATTCATGTGTTCACGCAGCCACGGAAAACAAATGTTGTTGTTGTAGCCATGTTGGGCCCAGGATATTAGAGAGTCAAGCTGGGTGAGAGAATATCTTTTATTGGTAAGAAGTTTTTTGATGCTATGCTTGACAAGATTTTAAAACTTACGTGTGCATAAGGGTATGAATAAGGCCTTAAGCCGGTAGGTTTATAAGTTGTCATCTTGCCAGGGCCAGCTCCAGGCACCAACCTAGCAAAAAGGTGCCTGGGACGACAAATGGTGGGGGCCAGCATTCTGGGCACTATTAGGGCAGCATTCAGGTGGCTTTTGGCGGCATGGAGGCAGCAGCTCCGCCGAAGAAGGAAGAGTGTTGAGCTGCCGCAGGCATGTCACCAAAGTAGGAAGAGCAGCTTTCAGCAGACGCCTGCGGCAGTTCAACAATCTTCCCTCTTCAGCGGAGCTGCCGCGGTGTTGCTGCCGAAAGCTGCTCTTTCCTCTTTGTTGAGCTGCCGCAGGCATGCCACCAATCTTCCCTCTTGAGCTGCTTGGGGTGGCAAAGAAGGTAAAGCCAGCCCTGCATCTTGCATTCATGAACTGAGCATTAGACTGTTCTCTGTTGTTTAATGGAAAATAATCAACTCCCGACTACTCCCCTGTACTCTCCTCAAAGTATGCAAAAGACATGTGGCCAAATCTTTAGTGGGTGTAAGATGGGTGCAGCTCCATTGACTTCAATACAGCTGTAGCTGTGATCTATCTTGACTTTAGTAAGGCTTTTCACGCAATCCACATGACTTTTTCATAAGAAAACAAGGAAAATATGGTCTAGATGAAATTATTTCTGTATTCAGGGTAGTTATTAATGGTTCGTTGTCAAACTGGGGAGACCTATCAAGTGGGGTCTCGCAGGAGTCTGTTCTAGGTCCAGTACAAGTCAGTACTTTGACTAATGTCTTGGATGATGGAGCAGAGAGCCCATTTATAAAATTTGCAGATGACAAGCTGGGAGGGGTTGCAAGCTTTTTGGAGGACAGGATTAGAATTGAAAATGATCTTGATAAACTGGAGAATTGGTCTCAAATCTTTTATTCTGAAATTAAATAAAGATAAGTGCAAAGCACTATATGTGAAGGGAAAATGAAACGTGCAAATACAAAATGGGGAATACCTGGCTAGGCAGTGGACCTGCAGAAAACAATATAGTGGATCATAAAGTGAATTTGGATGAACAATGCGACGCTGTTGTGAAAAAAGGCAAATATAACTCCACGTACACTGAGGGTCAGACAAGAACTAATTGACTTAATTTGGAGCAAGGGAGTTTTAGGTCTGGTCTACATTAGAGTTAGGTTGAAGTAAGGCAGCTTATGTCAACCTAACTATGTCAGCGTACACATTACAGCCTTGCTCTCACTAATGTAAGTGCCCCGTTATACTGATGTGATAACCCCACCTCTACAAGAGGCTCTGAGCGCTGATCTTCCTGTTGGGAACCCAGGCGGCTGCCCAGCTATCATCAGGAAGCCAGGAGTTGATGGAGGTGTTTTTTCCTGTTAGAGACTGATTCTGGACTGGGGCTCCCTAGCTGATAAAGACTCCTCATATCACTGACAATATAGGAAATAATGCTCCCTTAATCTGGAAACCAAAATGCCTCTCTCTACAGAGACAGTTGCTGGTGACGTAAAAGGGTTATCACAGCCTAAGTAATCACCATCACCCCAAAATAAAATTCCCAAAGGGGAAAACGCTGTAAAGAGTTCTCTAGTTCAAAAGTGAAAGGCTCAGGCTGCGACTCAATAACATCCAAAAGTGAAAGCACCTACATCCATTCTGTTTATTTAGTTAAACCGAAGTGTCCTTAGTCACAACAACATGTCATGAAAGGCAAAACAACTAATTTAAATGAATATGTTAACTGAGAATCCCCTCGTTTTCAGTTACCTTCCTGTTGATATAGGATTAGAGAATAAGACATTGGAAATATGCTCATAGATGTGTGCAGAAAAAGGCAGCATGCCATAGCCAGAACACCTCTTCCACTCTCTGGTAAACTCACAGAAAAACAGTGATTCATTGGAAAAATAGTACTTGGAATAAGGGTAGTGTGCACTTTATTACACCAGATGTCCTAGGTTCAGATTTTTATTTCCATCTGCTTTCTGAGAAACTATGTCAGGGTCTTTTCGATTGGAAGCTGAGTTTTGCACCAAACATGTTAGCAAATACAGCCTGTGAATATCCTTTAATCTGTCTCATATATATGATAATGTACTTTCTTTTTACACCCCTCTTGGTACAGCCAGTAAATAACAGTTTTTAACTTCTGAAAAGGACAAGGCAGTAATGTCCTGCTTACTTCTCCTGTACTTAGTTTGTTTGCTCTTGACAGTTCTCAAGATTTTTAAACTCGTGATTTTTATTTACCCTGGTTTTCATAATTTGTTGCTGCTTAGAGTAATTTGTCCTACATTCAGTACAAGCATAACACTTATGATGCATTTCTCTCTTGGATACCTTGACTGTCATCATACTGTGACTTTCAAGAATCTTCTGAATATACTTTCTTTTAACAACATTTATAATGCTTGACAAAGATGAAATTGCATTCTGTGTAAGATTGTAAGTATTGTAGAGAGTATGTATATATTTTTTTCTGATCCTACTCCCCTGGCTCCTGTTTCTGTTTGTTCCATTTTCCCTGCTCTCACAAAGCCTTATTGTAATATTAATGCCTCTAGCAATATTCCTCCTGTTGTCTGGCTTTAATAACATCACCAGCTTCCCAGCCGCACAATCTTGCAGTGCTGACTTGTGCCTTCCTATGCTGGCTCAGTGCATCAAGGTCAGTCAGCCACCCTGCCCACTTCCATTTCTCCTAAGGGAGAAGCTGTGATGTCAAGATCTGGAAAACTGCCACTTTTTGATTTGTGATTTCTGACCCAGACAGAAGCACTTTCACAGCAGTGGGTTCTAAAAGTCACTTACACTGATCTATTTTTCAGGCCTCATTTAGATCTAGTTCCCCAAATCCTACAGTCCTACTCAGAAGAAAGGAGACGCTATTAGAGTGCTGAATGGGATAATAATTGAAATTGTCCTTCATTCCAAAAGTTCTTTACAGGTCAAGAGAACCATCAATAATATTTTTTTTTTCATCTAAACCCTGTTTTTTCTACAATTTTAAGACTGTGTGGGCTTTTTTTTTTCCAAAAAACATTGAGTTTGAGTTCTTTTTGGAAGAAATAAGCTTTATATAATTGAGTTGGTAGTCCTCACCAAAACATTTTACTTTTTCCCTTTCAAACGTACATGGACATACTACGTTGAGTAAATGTCTTTATTTTCTTGAGCCACATTTATTTTAATACAGTATTTTGTTTGCTGCCTTTTCATACAGCTGTCTGATGTATCTGCCTTTCAGGAAGACAGCACTGAACCACATGCTTAGCATTAAGAATATGAGTAGTTTTACTGAAGTCAGTAGAGACTATTCACCTGCTTAAATGCTCTACTGGATTGGGGTCATAAAAAAGTAGACCATGGAAGTGGTTTGTAACTGCTGATAGTATATCAAGAGGTGAAAATATTACGAGATTAGGACCTTTATGGTGAAAGGAAGCCTGCCTAGTGCCTACCCAAATTTTAACTCTGGGGGGAGAGTCTCAAAACTGCCAAGGGATTTAGGAGCACAAGTTCCATTGGGACTCAATGAGTCAAGAGTTGCGGATGCTGACACTGAAGTTGAGAATCATCTGACTGCTGATTATTTATCAGGTGCTGTGATGCAATATATACAGCCCGCACTGGCAGTGAAAACGTTAACGGGAGTCTGAGGATTCAACTTGCCCACTGCCCCTGGAGGGTGTGAGGAACAATGTATCATACTGAGGTGGGGAGGAACTAAACTGAGTTTTTGCCTCTGAGTAACAACTACAGGATTGGGCCCTGCAAATCAATGAATTCATCATTAATACCCCCTCTCAGTAAAGTAGTCATGTTACTGTCCTGCATTTCAGGGTGCCCCAGGTTGTGAGTCACCTTATTGCCATCTGTCTCCAGTGTGTGAGAGCTTTGCCTGTGCCAGCTGGGGTCAGCTTTGTAAGAACAGCATATCAGCAACTGTTCTCTGGGCTATCCCAGCCCAGCTGATTGACATTAGAAGCCCTTCCACCTCCCGAGTCCCCTCAAAGAGTCCCCCGATCACTGAATTCACTGTTTCTTTGGAAATGGAGGCTCTGGGATTTCTGTGGGTAAGAGTTTTACTGTAGCCCATTGCTCCTGCGTCAATCACAGCTCCCGAGTTCAGTGTTAGTAAAACAAAAGGAAACGTTTCGAAGAAAATAGAGATTCAAAGTGAGAGTGATGGAACCAACTAAATGGTACCATTTAGTTACATACAAAAAATCTGATCCCATGAACTATGGTCTACACTTGTTAATAATTACCTTTCCTGTCACCAAAGTTCAGTGTTTTGCAGCTTTTTGCTGGCCCTAGGAAGATAGGACCCAGTCTTCATAAAGCACCTCTACTCCTTATTGGAGCTGCTCAGTGAATGGATGGAGAAAATCTTTCTCCACCCTGTGGTACACTGAATCCGTCTTTTGACTTTATCCATAGTCAAGGTGCTCCCCTTACTGCCGATTCCTTTTCGCTTCCAAGTGGTTTCAGTTGATCTAGTTTTTCTTTGATGGTTTTCCATTGACTTTTTTGGGCTGTTGCAACTGTGGACAGTTGAGCAATACATCATATAATCTGCTACCTAGGGAGGGGTGAGAACTCCCTTCCACTTGAAGGAGCCATCACCAAGACCTACTATTCCCTGGTGACTCTCTTTCCCTCCAAGACCATAAGGGCATAATTTTCAGTATTGTTGCATTATTCCTTAAATATTACCCATACACACACCATAATGCTTATGAGTATTGATCAGTTTCAAGATTTCAGTAGAGACCTCACATACTAGCCTTTGTGGATAAAGCCCATGAGAGCGGTGTGTTCAGTGTAAGGTGTTTTGTCCTGTTTGAGGAAAAAAGTTATTTGTATCTAACAATAAACTCTTTGCCAGTTGGCACAATGGATTTTTGTTTTATGCACCAGACATGTGCACAGACCCTTAAGATGTTCTACTTATTACATTTTATTTCACAGATTTTTGTAGTTTGATTAAGAAAATATTACTTATTTTGAATCATGACACTGGTTATAGCACTGAAATCCTAACACTTTATGGAAATTTCACACTTTCTCAAAGATTGGTGGGGAGTTTTTGACTCATGAGAGGGAGAGAACTCCACAGTGATTTCTCATGTTTCTTTCTAACCTGCCTATTTTGTGGTCTCAGGTAATTGTCTCTGTACATTCTTCCACATATCCCCTTATATGTTTCAACCTCCCTGAGCTCATCCATGATGTCTTGAACCCTCTCAAATTTTTACATCCCTCTTACAAACTACACTTCTTCAGTATTGCCTACAATCAATCTTATTGATTTCTGTAGGAAATTATGTTTGCTCCCTTCCCTAGTTTTTTGTGTCTGTCCTTAGATTCTGAACTCCCTGGGGTGGTGATGATCCATTCTTTTATATCTGGAAAAAGCTTACCATGGGCTGTATTGCAAACAGATAAGTAGTAATTCAAGTTAGAGTTTGCAATTGTTGACTGATTGCAGCACCAATCCCCACATAAACTTTGTTTTGCTTGCTGAAAATTTGTCCACTTCTCCCAGTATAAAACACTTCCAGTAAAAGAACATCAGTAGCTGGAAAGAATGTGGTGAACAATGTGCACAGGTCTTGCAGAGCTGCAGTTAATGAATGACCTTGCTG
This sequence comes from Dermatemys mawii, assembly GCA_007922305.1. Taxonomy (NCBI): domain Eukaryota; kingdom Metazoa; phylum Chordata; order Testudines; family Dermatemydidae; genus Dermatemys; species Dermatemys mawii. Next base: position 16,862,731 of record ML677363.1, read on the forward strand.
ACAGAAGTAGTCAATACGGTTAAAGGTACTGACATTGTCTTTCTTACTGCTACACTGATTTACCTTTTCAAAACTAAAAAAATATTGCCTTTGGCCTCAGGAAGAAAAATAATCATTTGACGGCTGCTGGATTGTAAACGACATGGACGATGCAGCTCCTTTAACTTGAACCATCACTGCTGATTTGTATTTATTAGAAGACAATGTGATCCTGTTGATGTCTTTCCTAACGTGTATTAAGCTAGGAGATCTTGAGTTTGTTTATTCATGTCTCTCTTGAGGTAGTCATGCTGAGGGTGGCTTTAGTCCAAAAGACTCCCATGACACTTGGGACACCCATATTTCATAGTGTTCCTGTGCCAAACTGGTGGGCCTGGAAAGCAATTTACTAAAATGATGCCTCTGTTTAAACATGCATGCAGTACAATGGATGATGCTTCATTAGTCCCTAGTGGGTGTGTTTGCACTAGTAGTATTCTCTAAAGATTTCTGGAATTGTTTGCACTGGAGGGGAAGAGAGAGATGACAAAACAGTGCACATGGCAGGCTTCTTTGGGATGAAAGTGTTTTCTGTCCTTTTCGTACAGCTGTCAATTACAGTGTGTGACACTGTCATTTTCATTGCTTTCTCCTTTTTCTTTTTGTACAGATAGCAAAACTTACAACATGAATTAGTGTTGAGGGGCGGGGAAGAGAAATAATGGGTATATTGGTTATCATAGAGATCTTTCATGATATGGAAGAAATGGAAATTGACTAACTTAATCCATGTAACAAGCTTTCTGAATTTAATATAATTACTGTTTAAAAGTTGTTAGTATTTAAAATTTCATACATCTGGCATGGAATAATTAAATGTCACATCAATTAGATCTGTATAATTATATACAGAATTAAAGACGTGTGTCTTAAAATTTTAATTTATGGGGAAATTATGTCTTGATTTATACTCCATGCAGTATCATTGAAGCCAGTCATGTTGCATGGGGTGTAAATTGTGGTAGCATTTAGCCCTTGGTTTCTACTGTAATACAACATTCATATTCTGGAACTGCCTTACTCCCAACTCTCTCTCTAGCTGAGAAGCAGAACTCTGAAAAATCTTCTTGATTCTATGAGATGTGGCAAAACAATATCTTACTGTTTGAAACACAAACATAGCATTGTGTTAGCTCCTGGTAACTTTAAAATAAAACAGAGTCTGTTTTCATTGTCCAAACTGACCAAAGCAAAAAGTAATCCAGTACATTAATAATGAAAAGGAAACTAGATGTTTGAATTGCTTTTACTGTCTGAGATGAAACAATATATCTTTTTTAACCGGATGGAGCTTCTCTAAAATCAAAGCTTCTTTTGAAGATGTGCTCAGTAGCTTCTAAGATTGTTTATTTACCATGATAAATTGTTTATCACCCATTGGGTTTCGTGATCATTCATACTCTTTACCTTCATTTGCTGTCTCTTCGTATGGTTCTGTAAATTGCTCTCAGAGATTATTGTAATTGCATTTTAGAATACATTTTAACCCCTATTCCTGTGAGGGAACCATATAAAGTTTTTCTTGAAGTAAAACTTTGAGTATAGGCATAGTACATATAAGAACTAGCTTGCTGGACCAGCTTTAGGCCAACGCAAGTCCTAGAAGAAAAAATTGTCATTTCACAAGCGTATACTTTCTCATTAAAACTAAAATGAGAGAACTTCATTTCATTTAGGTGCTTTTCTAGCCATTTGATCACAGGGGATTATAGAATCAAAGGAGATTTTGGAGATAGAATGGAATCATAAGAATAAGAGACAAAGAACTAATTCCTTGAGCTACAGCAGATTCTTTGATTATTTTTAAAAATACTTTTAGTTTTTACTTTCTAAAACCAACAGTAATTAAAATTTGTTCCCTCCATTTCCCTCTCCCCCCCAAAAAATTACATTAAAGCATCATTAGCTTTATTCATTTCATGTATAAAAATAACCTAATTAGTAATATGGTGAAGCTCCTGACACGCACAAATTTAACAATTTCAATATTTGTATGTGACAAAGGAAAATAGGAGGGATTTTTATGCTCCCTTGAGTTATCTTTTGTATTACTCCCATGTATACACTAGAAATAAAACTACTGCTAGTGGATAATTATTTGTAAGTAGGATAATTCATAGTCGGATCTTATTTTCAGAACACTTAGATCTGGAACAGAATAATATTTTAGAAAAGGCTATGGCTTTTTTTCCTAATGCGTTTTTAGTGATATTAAACAGCTACTTTCCCCAGAATACGAAAGAATAATATTCCTGGTTGTGTGTGTGTTAGCTCCTTATATTTCTTCTAAGCTCCAGTAGTTTTAGTTTATTATCTTCTTGCTGTGCTTTTACAGAATTTATTGCATAATAGGTGCATATTGATGGCAGTGAGTTATGACTTGTAACTCCAGACTTTTAGAGCTCCATGAATTAAGACACCAGATGCATAAATCAGATAAACCTGTTACCCTGACAGCCACTGGGATACTTCCTTCTCTTTTAATATACCATCTTTTCTGTGTTAATGGTATAGATTCAGTTTATCCAGTTTGAAGTCAAACACATGGATTCCCTTTTTATTTGCCAAGGGGTTTTGTTGAAGAATTTTCACCATGGTTTTTGTTAACAATTAAGCCAAACTGAATTAAAATGGAAAAATGCCTTTTGATTAATAAAACCCCAATAGTTACCTGCCAGAATTTAAAAACCATGCTAAATCACTTATGAAAATTAATGTAGCTGTCTTTTAATGACCACAAAAAGACTCAACAGCCTCAAGGACAATTTTTATTTGCAGTGGGATATATTTGAATTGCATTAAACCATATTTTAATTGGAAGCTTAGCACAATAGCACGTCTGCACAGTACTTATGTGACTTGTACCTTCCTACTTAACATTTGAGTTACACTTCTGTAAAGGTATTACTGTAACAAAGTGTTAAATGCTGGATTTTGTCTATGCTGGGGCCAATTACTGCTGCTGTTGATGTCAATGGACGTCAGAGCCAAAGGACAGGGTTGCCAACTTTCTAATAGCACAAAACTGAACACCCTTGCCCTGCCCTCTTCCAACCCTTCCTCGAGGCCCCACCCCACACTCACTCCACCCCCCTCCCTCCGTCGCTCGCTTGCCCCACGCTAACTCACTTTCACTGGGTTCGGGTGTGGGAGGAGTGAGGGATCTGGTGGGGAGTGCAGGTTCCATGGTGGGGTCAGAAAGGAGAGGTTTGGGGTGCAGGAATGGGCTACAGGCTGGGGCTTGGGGTGCAAGATCCAGGCTGGGGCTTTGGCTGTAGGAGGCAGCTCAGGACTGGGGTAGGGAGTTAGGGTACAGGAGGGGGTTCTGACCTGGGGCAGGGATTTGTGGTACAGAAGGCATTTGGGCTGCATACTCCAGCTAAGTGGCGCTTACCTCAGGTGGTTCCTAGTCAGTGGTGCAGCAGGGCTAAAGTAGGCTCTCTGCCTCCCCTGGCTTCGTGTGGCCCCTGGAAGTGGCTGCCATGTCCAGCTCCTAGGTACAGGGACAGCCAGGCGGCTGTGTGCACTGCCCATGCCCACAGCACTACCTCCACAGCTCCCATTGGCCATGCTTTTCAGCCAATGTGAGCTGCAGAGTTAAAACTCGGGATGGGGGCAGCTCACAGAGCCTCCCTGGCTGCTCTTGTGCCTAGGAACTGGATATGTCAGCCACTTCTGGGAGCCACATGAAGCCAGGGTGGGCAGGGAGTCTGCCTTAGCTTTGCTGTGCCAGCGACCGAACTTTTAACAGCCTAGTCAGCAGTGCTGATCGGAGTCACCAGAGTCCCTTTACGACTGGGCATTCTGATTGAAAACCGGACACCTGGCAACACTACCAAAGGATGCTTTTCCATTAAAGAACTGGACTGGGATGCAGGAGGTCTGGATTAAGTGTCTGGCTCAGCTTCAGACCTCCTGTGTAATTTTGTAAATGGGAGCTGCTGGGTGCCTAAATGGGACTTGAGCGCTTGGAAATCTGACCGTCACACACTCGGTGACTATGTTCCACATCTGTAAAATGGGGAAGATGTAACATGACTACTTTTATCCCACCCTCAGTCTGTTCTGTCTGATCAGGTTGTAAGCAATCCTATGAACTCCTATTACATGTAAGTACAGGGATTAGCTCAATGGGCCCCCTATCTCTGCTGGGGCCTGCAGATACTCCTATAATACATAGTGTAAAAATAATGGTCTGAGGGAGTCAAAGTATGGCCATTAAATACTTTCAATCCAATATTACAGAAGTAGTTTATATTTTATGCTATTTCCTTTCTTTTGCCCTGCAATGAAGTTTCTACACTGAATATACATGCATAAAGTAACAGTACTTTTTAATGGAGAATGAGTCAGACAGAAGTCAGTGGGATGTAGCATTTCCAGTTCTCTTTACTCCTGTATAAATAGTGCAATTACTTTGTAGTTGGACAGAATCTCCCACTTTTGAAATCCAAAAAGGTCTTCAGTTTCTGTGCTAGAGCGTTGTATGATTTGTGGAACACTCTTGCAATATTTGACAGCCACCTGCTCCTTTGGTCATAGATTAATAACTCCTGAGTAAACATGAAAGCCTGCTGAGGCCATCTGCCTTTACACGTAGCAGGGTTCCTTACACCTTCCTCTGATTCACTCTACAGAGCAGCATTCTGTTCATAGCTATCATGTTGGACTACTCGACCCGGTTATCTTCAGACTGAGGGTTCGGTATGTGTTCAAATTTTAAATAGAGCTCCTCGGATAGGCCCTGATCTTGCAAAGACTTCTGCACATGCTGTAGGAGCAAGCACAGATTTTGCTCTGCAGAATGAGGGCCAGGGTCTGATAGTGACCAAAGGATGTGAATGTGATTACTGTGGAAACTCCTCACATGAGTGGTAAATTTTGTTCTTAAGGACTCTGCCTCATTCTGCTTCCCACCCCTTTTTGGCTGTCTGTTCTTTAAGAGATCAATCCTGCAAAGTGCTGAGTGCGTAAGTGCATGCTTAACTGTAAAAACACAGAGAGCCTCATTGAACTCTAGCAATCAGCTTTGTTCTCTCCTAAATTTGTTTGTGATGTTAAAGGAAAATATGGAACAAATTCCTCCTAAAGACCTATCTCTGCTAAGAGCCCTATAAGAAACACACATCTAAACCATTGCTAGTTGGTTTATCAGTCAGTTCATTTTATTTATTTAAAAAGACTTGGTACTTGTCTTTTGGTACTTGACCCTAAGACCATTACTTGAGAGCAAGGGGCTCCCTGGTATGTAACTGTGAATCTCAGTTGGCCTGAACAGATCTGTGCACCCCACACACTGTTGCATTTATTTAAAACGTGTCTTGTCATAGATCACTGGAAAACTAGTAACTCACCAATCATTAATATTCTGGTGTGATGTTTGTATGGTTAACATGCAAAGAATTATATAGATGAGCTGGAAATATGTAACTAAAATGTGTTTTAAACCAGGCATGTCAGGAAAAGTTGAAAAACAGGATTCCTTAGACAAAAGTTTATGAATTCCCCCTATCTACCTTGCCAACCATGGACAATGGGGATACATCAGCAGTAAACACCAGCAATCAGCTTGAAAGCAAGGAGGAGCACTTCATTTGCTTTGTAAAATTGCAGCAGGAAACATTAGATGGAAACTCACCAGGAGGGGAAGCTCCAATTAAAAGGCATTGCCCCCCCTTGAGGAGACAGGAGACTGAATCTCCTAGAAGACCTTCCTGGCTCTTAACAGCAGGACAACAAACTTTGGGAAAATATAAAAAACTGGAAAAAGACTTTGGGTGATCTTTCATCTGAGGAGATCAATACATTAAAGGTCAAATCCTTGCTAATCTAGTAGACTGGTGTGGGCTGGGTGTCTCTGGATGCAGCAAACTAGATAACATCTATGCGGGTCTTGTGAGAAGGACGGGACGCTACAGGGGAGATGGTTTTGAAAAGACTTGGGACTGGAGGCACCATTGGTTTCACCCTGCAAGGAGTAACCAGGCTAGTGGAAGCCAGGGTGAGACCACTGTGTTATGAGCATACGACTGGTGGCAAGACTCTGAGCCAAAGCTGCACAGGGTTACAGGGTAAGCGGTGACACAACCCCTTACTGGTCTGGGGGGTCTGCAAAGTGTATCAATCAGCTGATTTTATTTATTTAAAAGGAACCATCAACTACTTCAATACCTTAGTTATGCAGCCTTATTTTCATTAGACTCCTTTTGTTTGTCATGGTTACCTGTTGTAGCCTGTCTCCGATTCTGCAAGCTACTTACTCTCTATCTTCATGTATACCTTTATTTAAGTCAATTGAAGTTTAGGTCCTGATTCTGCAAACTCCCGTCCATACGCAGAATGGTTTACAGGGCTAGCATCTTAAACTGTACGTTCCTCAGGCCAGTTTCTGTCTTGTTGTGTTTGTACAAGAAACCTGTGTAATGCCTATGTAATGGGGCCAAATCTTGACTGTGGATATAGGCGCTATCACAATACAACTACATAGTAATGAAGAGCAGCCAAGTGTCCTCTTAAACATGGCTAGTTTATCTTATATATCTGACTATAAAATTGGAAATTAACAGTTCACAGTAACTATCACGTAGAAAAAGTAATACAAATTACCACATGAAAAAGAGCCAGATTCACTGGACTGTATTTTTATTTTCCAACACTTGTGTTGAAGGGATATGCTCATTCTTCTAGAATGAAATGGATGGCTGCGTTTTTACCAAAAATTGCAACCCTAACTTAATAGGAAATGAACCTTACTTTCTTTGGCTTCCTCCATGAGCAAAGCAAAATTTTGATTTAGAAGTTTGGAAACTTTATAGTTCGTCACTATGGCTGATAGAACATTTGTACTCATGCCATGCTTTCTGTTAAATATTTAACTTTTTAAAGAAAGCAGCATTTTTACTTCATTGGGCATTCTAAGTAAACACTGCAGAACCTGACTCATTAATTAAAAAGGAAAACACTATATATAAACTTTTAAATGAAATCTTGTATATAATATTTACTAAAAATATTTCAAAGGAAGTTTTTGTCAATAGCTCCTCTAATTAGATTGGGTGAACCTGTCAGTTGATGAAAATCTTTGTATAATGCAAGAGACTGTTAAAATCACTGTAACCCAAATAACAGATTCATGATCTCACCACTAAAAAAAACTTTTTAGAACCTTTTTCCCCACTTGCAAAGAATCCCCCTCTTCCTGCCCTCAAAATATCTAAATATTTCTGGATCTTTTGTTGATCTTTCCAAAACTGACCAACTGTCAAACGATTTCTTCCTGACTTCTCCTTTCTCCCATCTAGATGGCACAGCTCATTGAAATCAATGTCTTTCCACTGGCTTCAGTGTGCTTTAGACTGTGCCTGTGGAACAATTCTGGGAATGTACAGATCACATTGTTTAAGATGATAGTAAATAATATCAAAATAAAAATGTGGAAACCTTTTCTATATGAAAAGAGCTGCTGTTTTTTCAGAGAAGTCACCATTTTGGAAAAGGGATAGGGAGGAAGAAAAGATTTTAGTTTTCTTTCAAAATTATTCCAATGTTATCCAGGATGTTAAAGGAAAGATTACATAGGCTAGAATGATTGGATGACAACTGCAGAGATAACTACTATTCAGGATTCCAAATTTAGGATTTGAGAATCTGGCTTGAAGGGGCGTATGGCAGTATCTTGACAACCTCATGCTTTAACTTAGAAGAAAATAGCTGTAGAGTAGTTAAGGATACATACAATTCCAGCAAGTGGAAAAATCTTCCTAGTGGATCCTTGGGACATAAATCAGTGTTTTTCAACCTTTCCAGATTACTGTACCCCTTTCAGGCGTTGGATTAGTCTTGCGTATCCCCAAGTTCAACCTCATTTAAAACTACTTGCTTACAAAATCAGACACAAAAATACAGAAGTGTCACAGCACACTATTACTGAAAAATTGCTGACTTTCTAACTTTGTCTCTGTGAAATCTTAGTTTGTGCTGACTTCACTAGTGCCTTGTATGTAGCCTGGTATAAAACTAGACAAATATCTAGGTGAATTGATGTACTCCCTGGAAACTCTCTGTAACCCTCAGGTGTACAAGTACCCCTGGTTGAGAACCACTGACATAAATAATACTATGTTCCCCATAGAGATGTGGAAGCAATTTGCCTTTCTTCCCTGCTAACTGTGACTCCTAAATAGCACATGGATGTAAAAAATAACCTTATTTTGTCCTGAAAAAGCACCACTGTTCAGGAGATGGTTCCTGTCTTGATGTTACCTGGAATATTAGTGTGCCATGCAATTACCTAACACATCTCAAGCTGCCAGTGGAATTTTGAGTACAGACATGAGCCCAGTCATGCGTCCTTTATGACGGCCAGCATTTTATGCAGGAGAACTGGTGCCAACAGATTCAGGTGAGTGGCTCCCTATACATACTGGGGGAAAAGGATTGGTGGGGCTCCCTGGATTTCCTATGGAATTTCATCATCAGGATCCTTAACCCTCAAAGATCCTTAACCCTTGGCACTACAATAGCAGGAAGGGGAGAAATCTGGGGTGTTCTATAGAAGTGGAAGGACAGGAAATGTGAACTATCTTCCGTACGTGATCTGAACGCTGGACAGAAGCTACGGGGCAATCTAATCTCCTCCTGCATGTGAGCTTGGTGATGGTGTAAAAAGAGAATTCAGTCACCTTTTGGGGTTAATCCTGCTGCCATTGACCCCTCCTGTAATTCCCAAGCAGTTCTTGCCATTGTTGAAAAAGAACTACAAAAGGCAGTGATATAGTTTTCTGTCTTGCCAGTGAAGATGAGCAGCACTTGCAAGTTAAGGCTTGAATGTTTGCAGCTTCTCTCAGGTGAGGAAAGAGACACCAGAACTGTATCCAATATGTGCCCGTGGCAATTCCTCAGGGGACCAGTCAGTGCTTGCTGGAAAGCACCTTATTCTCCATACAAACTCTAATTTAATTGTCTCTCCAGTATGAGAGGAGGGTTCCCTTGAAAAGAATCATTTTTGTGAAGAGATCTTGGTGATTCAGCAATACCTCTGCAGCCTGCTGGAAGCCCCTGTTTCTAAGCATAAAGGACTTCCAGTGCACATCTCTGGGTTCTCCTGGCTAAAGACCTGATTCTGCAATCCTTAGTTACATTGATGAGCACCTTATTTCAAAAGAAATCTCACTGAGTTCAGTGGAACTTCTTCTGGACTAAAGCACTGCTCTGGGAGAGTTGGCATGGGCATTTGACCTGTACTTTGATTCAGCAGGGACGTCCTGCCCACACTGTTTGTCTCTACTGATTATTAAATAGAGTTGTGACCAAATTCTAAATTTATCTGGCTCCTTTATAATACTCTGGCAAAACCAAAGTCATTTTTTTCTTTTTAATATGTAATCAAATTATTTTACAGTCTCTTGCATTGGTTTCCAGGTAAATAAAAATAATACTGACTTTTATCAGTAGAAGGAAAAATACACATTACAAACAAAACACTAGGGAAATGCAGTGGTTGCTATAGGATCAGGAGGCGATAGTCTTTGTAAGTGTGTGTTTGGCACGGTCAGCCTCAAGTTTTTGCCAGCAGTTGCCACCTATGTTGTGAAGGAGACTTTTGTTAAGTGTTGGAATGGGGGTCTATGGCAAAATCCAAGATTATCTTGTAATAGGAGATGGTTTTGAGGACATCTAGTGTACGACATTCTAAACAGAATGATCAAAGAAATAAAGGGCAATTGTATTCATTTCTAAGGGATGTTACTCCATGGTGGTGTGTGTTTATAATGCAAAATCACATATTTGTATCACTGTTCTGAATGTGATTATCTTGAGAATGTACTTTTTAAATCCAATTATTGGACTTGTGTCATGAGACCCATTAGGCATTCACTAATGAGCATTCCTAAAAGACAGGAGACAGGTTAAGTCATTCTGTCTAGTGCTTGGTGTTGTCTGATGTGCCAAATCATGAACTTCTTCATAGCCATTGATTTCAGTGAAAACGTAGGTTGTTAGTACTTCCAGGTTTTGGCCATATGATATTAAAATAACTTCAGTGACTAAACTTAAAATCATGCTTCATCTATTGTGATATTTGGTGTGTGTTTTTGTTTTTTTAAGACTGGAAAAAATTACATGTGAAGAGTTTGTTTTCAGGTTTTTACCCCCAGAAGATGCTGTTTAGAATATCTCTTCCTACAGTGAATTTGCTAAATTCTGAATGATCGAAGAGCTATTAACCAGATTCCTTAGCCTAACATCTTAATGTAATTAGAAAACTAAAATGGTTTTTTTTATGTAGGATTTGTTTCTTACTGAGCATATTTTTATGCATTGACAGACTCCTGGTTTTTCTCTGGAATTTGGGACTGTTTGTGTGATGCACAATCAAGTCTCTAAGGTGCCACAAGTATTCCTTGTCTTATTTATGAATCAAAACATGAGTCATTCACAAATGTTTACATTGTAGAAAGACAAGAGTTGCTTTCATTTTTCAGTGAATAATCAAATAAAAGTGAATCTTAGTTTGCTTTAAGTGAATCCAGTATGAGCTGGTAAAAATAAAGGACCCTTTATGTGTGTCTAATTTTTTTTCTAGCTTTTCCAAGGGAACCGAAATAATAGACACCAATCTAGAGCTTTTATTTCTAATCAAGGAGATGGGAAAAAAATGTTAATTTATAAGCATTAGCTGTTTCTCTGGATACCATATCGCAATTATATTGAATCTATCTCACTCTTTCTTAGTCCTTTCCATGCTCTTCCCCTTCACCCTCAGTATTTCATCCTCCTATCTGGCTAGCACAGATCTGAGACCTACATTTCATTTAGCAATACAAGGTATGGGGCAACTGACACATGATTGTGATTCCTCAGGGTAAGAACCTCTGGTGTATCTCATCTTTTTGTGATGAAATTATTGGCACGACTAATAATTCAGACCAAATCATGAAGATTAATATATTAGAGCTTTTCTGATGGAAGAGTTTTTCTTAGAAAACACTGATTCCATGAAATTGAAATGTTTCGTAGGTATGTATCAGTAGAGATGCAAGTTTTGCTGGGAAACTATCACTGTTCTGCCTTTATAATCATTTTGACATGATCTTATAAATTACTAATACAATTAATACACGGGTTCTACCCACTCCACTCTACTAAGTGTCCAGAAAGGGACACTGAATTCATATCCTTAGTGTTGTCTACTGGGTAGAATATTGGACTGGGTCTTACAAGAACTGGGTTTTATTCTGACTCTGCCAGTGGCCTGCTGGATGACTTTAGATAAGCCATTTCCCATCTCTGTACAATGGAGGTCATATAGGAAACTGTGCAAAGTGCTTTGAAATCTGTTGATGAAATGGACTGCCAGATATTCATTATTAATCTCTGTGCTGCCTTTAACAAAATGGTTCATTCTCCTTCCACACTTCCATGACCTAGTCTCTCTTCTCTTCCCATGTTACTCGCTACTCCTTCTGCATCTCCATATCCTTCTATTGCCTTCTCTAGGTGACATCCCTCAGGACTCTAACTTCCTCTTCTCTATCTTCCGTTCTGAGGAGGCCAGGTGCCTTTTGTGGTCTATATGTCTCTACTTATTCCCCCTCTAATATTTACTTGTGCTTCAGTCTTCTCTTCTTTGATGTCCCAACACAATTTGAAACTATGCCCCCCCATGCAAAGATTCACAGGCATTTGTAGCTGATCAACGGCATGCAGCCAAATTAAGGGCTTGTCCTCAGAGGTGAGGCCTCACCTCTCACACTATGTGACAGTAATGATTCGCTTCTCCCACAAACAAAAATGCTGATGTTGAATTGGCTCAAACAGCATTTCTGTCCATGACTAGAGAACCTCATGCTTTTAATCACATCCTGCCTTTTCTATTCTCTGGCTTCCACAACTGCGATATTCAAAGTTTAACTAATGGAATTTGTATAGATCAGTGAAAAACATTCAGAATAAACCCAGAAGCCATGTAGGTTTTGGATTTTGTTGCAAGCCTGTAATTCAAATCTTTTACTTGAAATTAGATTGAGTTTCAGATAATCTTTTTTTTGATTGGAAGCCATAATGTCTGAGCAATGCAGAGTTAGGTCAATGTAAGCAACTACATCAGCGAGGGCACCACTGTATGTCACCTCGTTGACTTAATAATGCCACCTCCATGAGAGGGTAGCACTTTAAGTTGATGTAGTGAAGTTGATGCAGTGTCAGTGTAGGCCTTGTGTTGCTTACATCATGTGTGGCTGCCCGGGGTGACAGCTGGAGCACACCTCCAGGCTGCCTGCCCCACAATGGCTCAAACTGTCCATTAAATCAGTGGAAGCACTCCTAGTGTGTACGTGCACCACCAATGAAAGGAGCAGAGCATGATCATGAAAAATCAGTGTTATTACTATGGTGGCTGTAAATCAATGTAACTTATGTCAACTTGATTTTGTAGTGTAGACGTGCCCCTAATCCTGGGGTAAAATTACAATTTCAGCTAATCTTTGCTTTTTTGAGAGCATGATGTTGAGGCAGGGATGCTTGTTGAAGTTCAAAGCTCATAGACAAACTCAGGCTGCGTATCGCCTTACATTAAAACTTCAACGGGTTGCATAGACCTACTGAAAACTGAAACTGTGGATTTTCATATGATCCAGATAGCTTTCCTGATTTTCTCCAGTAAGTGACTAGCTTTTAATCACTATGAAATTGAGGATAAACCTCTCACCACTTCATATTGTATAGTGGATCAGGGCTATATTGACTCTTATTGACTTCAGTGGTCTTTGCATCAGGCCCTGTTTGAGGACCATTCATCATGTTAGACCAGTGAGTTCAAACTTCTGTATTGATGACCCATTTCACATAGTAGTAAGTCTCTGTGTGTGACTGCTCCCCTTATACATTAAAAATACTTTTTTTTTAAACATTTAACACTATTATAAATGCTGACAGTGAAGAAGAGTTTTGGGGTGGAGGCTGGCAGCTCACAGCCCTCACATCATAACCCTGAGACTCTCTCAGGGGTCATGACCCCCCATTTGAGAACCCTGGTATTAGACTCATATTTACTTCAGAGATCTGCCCTTTCCCTCCCTTCTTTTATTGTGATTTATTGGTATCAAGTCTTCTAGCTCATGAAACTGATTTTGCAGAAAATGCCATCATGCAAAATAATAATAATAATAAAATCCTGTGCTTTTTCTTGAATTGTCTCTCATTTTGTGTTCTAGTCATACACAGTCCTGTGTTTTCACTTTTGGGCTTCAGAAATGTTGACAGCTATTCTAGAGTCTCCCTGGCTACCCTCAGACTACTCTGCTGGCATCTGTAAGTTTTCTGTGCTATCCCCAATACACTGTCTGATCCATCAGACTTCAGTTCTTTAGACTGTCTCCACAGCCTACAGGATTTTTATCAGTGCTGATTTACTAAGACGGTTGTGCCTTGAATTTGCTTTTTTTCCCCCTCCACCTCTGCCTTTCAATATTTCACCTGCCTGTAGGGACCTTCTTACAGCTAGGCCAGCCAGGACCTGAATTCCTTGCTCCTCATAGTGAATGCTGCTCCTGTCTCATTTCTTAGGCTTTCTTGTGTATCAACTACAATCTGTTGACAGCTCCCCTAAAGTTTTCTACACCCCAATAGTTCTTTGTATATGCTTACTCTGCCTTGCTTTGCGGAAGTGTTTCTTTCAACGATCTACAGTTCATTAGACCTCTCTTAGTACTGACCAACTGTGTGGTGCATTTACTGCAATTATTGCCTCTTGAGAGGATAAAAAATGGTAAAGAGCCATAATTCTCGTTGGCTTTCAGGAACCGTCTATGGAGCACTCCCTCCATGACAATTTTTTTAAAATATGCATTAAAATTAATGCATATGGGCAACTTTCCCTTTCCTCGGTGTCACACATGCTTATGGCTGGAACAACACAGATTGACAGTCAGAACTACTCACCTGTGTCATTTTTAATGTCTCTGTGACCTTGGGTAAGTCAATTAGACCAAGGTTTAAAAGTAGGTGCTGATTTTTCATTGCTTCACTTCTTTAGTGCCTAAGAAGTCGGGAAACGTATGGGCCTCTTTTCTCTCTCTCTCCCCCTGCCCAAAGTGCTGAGCATCCACACTAACTGAAAATAATTGGAGCTGAGAGTCTCAGCACCACTGAAGATTAGGTCCCAAGTGTCCCAAGTTGGAGTAACTTCCTGAAGAAGCCAGGAGTCAATTGAGTATATCTTCACCCCAGTGTCATTTCATTGTTGGAAGAAAGTATATGTGGCTAAAGTGATGAGATCAACTAGATGTCCCTTATTTTATATGATCTCACTGAGAAGTTTGCTTTCATTGATAGAAACATAACCTAAGGAAACCATGACTTCCAGAGACTTCAGTGACTTGAGCCCACTGTGCCTGGGAGCTGCAGGGTCCCTCTGCCGCCTGTGGTGGCTGAGAACTGCCGGCGGCGGGGGACCCTCCTGGGAGCTCTGGGCTGCTGTAGATTATGGGGACCCCACAGTTCCCCTTTTCCTCACCCACATTTTTAGTAAAAGTCACAGACAGATCATGAGCAATAAAGAAAAATTCACAAAAGCCTGTCCATGACTTTTGCTAAAAATAAGTGACAAAATCTTCTCCATCATAATCTTCAATGGTGGTAGGGAAACATGGGAGCAAGTAATGTTAAAAACAAGCTTGTAAAAGACTTGTACTTCATGATGAAGTTGTTGAACAAAACATGCCTTTCCTGTGAGAAAATAAAGAAAAATTAATAGCTTGTTTACAGGGCCAGATTGTAACACTCCTGATTATGTTGGATGATATCAGTGGGACTTACACTAAGCAACACCTTACCTTATAATTAGGAATATAGGCATCTGCCCTGGGACCATGACATGAACCAATTACTTGTTAAACAATGCTGTTTGTTGATTACATCTGACATTGGCAAAAGGTTCTGATGTAAGTGAGATGGCTCAAATTGGGGTAGAGTAAATAATTTTTGTGTGTTTTATAAAATGTTCTGAAAAAAAAGCCCTATTTAACCTGCCCAGAGAAGACAGTAACCAGAGATTGGTATACAAATATAACGCACTAATGAGAAATTAAACCAAGAATTTTACTAAATGAATGACTACCCTTAAATAGGGTACACCTAAAAATTAAAAATGAATTTTCATAACCAGAAAATCTCTAATATTACTTTCTGGACAAACTGCTAGTTTGCTATCCAAACCTTGGCAGCTAGCTCTATATTTTTCACTGACCATTTACTCTTTTCTTATACAATGTATTCTAAAATGGGATTTAATAAAATAGATATGCTGTAATCATAAATGGATACTTTAGCGTCTGTTTAAAGGTGAAGAATAATTCATACTTATATTAATGTAACTATCATATTTTGGTGTGGGAATACTGAAAAGATGAAATGTCTGCTGTAGAAAGATTCCAAAATATATAGTATTGATTTGAATAAATGAATCAATTAGCAAACTATGCTATGGAATCTAAGCCTAACTATCAAAATCTATTTTTCATACTCGTATGTCTCTTACTGGTTTCTATGGTGCTACTCAGAATAGGACTACTTGCAAAGTCAAGTACTATTTGGTATGAATAAAGTTGGCAGAAAGTAGCTATAAGATAGTAAATATAAGCCAAAATTGCACATACATGAATTTGACATTTATATTGTTTTTATGTAGAACTGTCTGTCTATCGTGCAATGCATAAACAAATGAGAGAGTCCACTGAGTGCTTTCCTGGCTACCTACCATTTTCTGAATGGTGGCCAATAATTCTCTCTTTGGAAATGATCTACAAGTAATTCAAATTGATGAGAATGTGAGATGTGCCAAATGATTTGGCAAAAAATCAGGTATCTCTGAACATGGAAGTTCTGCTGACCTGCTACATAACATGACATAACGTGACATGACTGACCCTGCATAATATTATGCAGCATCCAGGAAACTGGAAAATACAGTGTTTTCAGGACCATTTTAGTGAGGAAAACTTGGCTTTGATAGATCTGTTTAAAAGATAACTTGCTGCCCATGAAAAGTAGGTGTCTGCTACACAGTGACACAGAATGGACTCTATGCTGTGAGTATCCACCTTGGCACAGAGGATACTGCAAAGCAAAAGGATAGTACTGAGGATAAAACAAAGCAGTAGTCCAGTTCTGGACTGAAAGTTTGCAGCTTGAGCCCATAATAGCTTCAGTGGAGCTAGATTCCAATGCCCTGGCACACACTGAATAATACCTTGCTCCACATGTTAGTCCCATTGAAATTAAGGGAACTACTCCCACAGCAAGCTACTACTTAATGTGAGTAAGGGCATCAGAATCTCTTTCCATAAAATAGTTATGCTGACATCAGAATGATGTGAAGTTACCAGTTTTGACTTCACAGGTATTCACCTGCAGTAAACAGTCCTGTGAGTCTGATGGTGAGATTTGATCTAGGTATATTTGGTTCTGCCTCACATGGAGGATATTTTTGAAGCCCTTTCTATGATTTTTGCCAAAACATTTCATCATCTGTATAGCAAATATCACAAGAAGGGGTGGGAGAGGAGGGGGAACTGATTGGAAAAAATAGAGCAAGAATATTGTACAAATATAGGGCCTGTCCCAAAGCCCATGGAAGTCAGAGTGTCTGTTCACTGACTTGCATGGGAACAGGCTCAGGCCTGCAAAGCTGTTACCATCATGGTATAAAATAAAAGATATTACTACTAACACATAGCTCTTGCAGAGCTTTTTTTATTCATAGATCTCAAAGCACTTTACAAAGGAAGTCAGAATCATTACCCCCATTTTACCAATGGGGAAAGTGAAGCACAGAAGGGTGAAGTGACTTAGCCAGGGTCATCCAGCAAACTCGTGACAGAGACAGGAATCAAAGCCAGGTCTTCTGAGTGCTAGTCCAGTTCTCTAGCCACTAGGAGACACTGTCTTGTTACTGATATCAATCATTATTCTCTCTTTTATACACATAATATAAACAAATGGAAAGGACTAAATCCAATGGAAATTGCATTTTAAACCATTTTAACTCCCTTTCATAGAAATAAGTAAACTTATATGGGAAAGTGGTTTGAAAATGCTGATTTTCCCCTAGTATCTCTGACACCCAGAAATGATGATAAAGCAAGCAAGACTAACTAGGTTGACATAAAGCTTTTTTACATATATAACTTATAATTACTGCAGTGAATGAAATGTTTTTAGGAATATGGAAATCTCAGGATTACTGTCTTTCATGATTTGAACTGGTCTCTTTTTAAATGCTGAGTATGGAACATAGTGGGGATTTTAGGAATTATGTTACTTGAACTTGCATAGTGCCTTTCATACAAAGATCTCTGCTTTACAAATAACTGTGCTGTAATGGCTGTTTTTCCAAATGTTACGGTTTCCCAGTTAAACGTCAGGTTGTTTAAAGTCAGACTATCAACCCAAACTTTACCAATGCTGCTTTATTTTGGAACCAAGTCTGCCATCTTTAGTCATGATGAGTAGTTCCTTCATTTGTGAAAAGTCCCATTGCTTTGACTCTCCAGGCCTGATTCAGCTCTGCCTGGCACCTTGTGTAGCCTCACACACCAGTATAAAGTAGTCCTAAAACTTGACAAGGTCAGAATGGTGGCACTTTGAGTACACAAGTGCAAGGCAGTGGTGAACCATCCCCTCAGTCTTCATGTTGTTGATTATGGGTGGGAGGGAGGCTCAACACTTCCAGTGACCAAACCTTTCCCTCTAGCTTTCCTCCACAGATATGAATCTGTAAACTTGTAACCATAAAGTATTTTAGAGAATCACATTGTCCAAAAGAATGAATAATTAGTTACTAATCACATTTTACTCAAAAGGCTTTAAGAATTTAGACAGAATTCTTGGCAATATATATATATATTTAGTATAACTCAGTTGTGTCTCAAGTAGAGTAGAGAACTGAATTAATCAAACTGCTTTCCTTTTAGTTAGCAACCTGCAGCTCAGCTGAAATGAGCCCAATGATCCCTATGAGGAGGGAGTGAAACAAAATAAGAGTGGGAAACAAAAGGACAGATTTCACCACTCTTTCTCACATACTTGCTTATTTTGCAAGTGGTTTGACCTCAGAGTCAAAGCCTCAGAGCCTTTCACGTGCTTCCAAAGAGCTTTCTGTTAGTTCTGTTAGTTTTGATGCTGAGAGTCCTGACTTTGATCTTCACTGGTGACCATGGTCTCTTTATAAGAGACCTCAGGAGGTAATCTAGTCCAACCCCCTGCCCAAAGCAGGACCAATCCCAACTAAATCAGCCCAGGCAGGGCTTTGTCAAGTTGGGCCTTAAAAACCTCTAAGGAAGGAGATTCCACCACCTCCGTAGGTAACCCATTCCAGTGCTTCACTACCCTCCTAGCGAAATAGGTTTTCATAATATCCAACCTAGACCTCCCCCACTGCAACTTGAGACCTTGTTCTCTCCTTTTTCTGTCATCTGCCACCACTGCGAACAGTCTAACTCCATTCTCTTTGGAACCCCCGACAGGTAGTTGATGGCTGCTATTAAATCCTCCCTCATTCTTCTCTTCTGCAGACTAAATAAACCCAGTTCCCTCAGCCTCTCTTCATAAGTCATGTGCCCAATCCCCTAATAATTTTCGTTATCCTCTGCTGGACTCTGTCCAGTTTGTCCATATTCTTTCTGTAGTAGGAGGTCCAAAACTGGACGCAATACTCCAATACTGGTGGCCTCACCAGTGCTGAATAGAGCGGAATAATCTTTTCCCTAAATCTGCTGGCAGTGCTCTTACTAATGCAGCCTAATATGCCGTTAGCCTTCTTGGCAACAAGGGCACACTGTTGACTTGTATCCAGCTTCTCATCCACTGTAATCCTCAGGTCTTTTTCTGCAGAACTTTCGCTTAGCCCGGTTGGTCCCCAGCCTATAGCAGTGCATGGGATTCTTCCATCCTAAGTGCAGGACTTTGCACTTGTCCTTGTTGAACCTCATCAGATTTCTTTTGGCCCAAACCTCCAATTTGTCCAGGTCACTCTGGACTCTATCCCTACCTTCCAGTGTATCTACCTCTCCCCCAGCTTAGTGTGATCTGTGAACTTGCTGAGGGTGCAATCCAGCCCATCATCTACATCATTAATGAAGATGTTGAACAATACCGGTCCCAGGATCGACCCCTGGGGCACTCCACTTGATACCAGCTGCCAACTAGACCTCGAGCCATAGATCACTGCTCATTGAGCCTGATGATGTAGCCAACTTTCTATCCACCTTATAGACTATTCACCCAATCCTAATATTTTTAACTTGCTGCATGTGATATCTCCCTATGGCTAGTCACAGTGACTATACAGCCTACTACTATATCATAGTCAAAGGAGTGCTTTTGAGCAGAAGGGTGGTGGAGCTTGTGCTCTGGTGCTGGAGATCCTGGGTTTGATTGCCACTGATGAACGTATGCTTTATGTGGCCATAATTTTTACCCTTGCATGCTACTTTAAGCAAAAATCCCAGTGACCCATCATAAGCATATGGCGTATCTTTGTAAACAGAGACCAGTTGGTTTCATAAAGTCTTTCAGTCAGGATCCCTCCTCCAGTCCAATGCTGCTGCTGTGTTGTAAGATGTAGGTTTTTGACCGCATCCTCTTTCCTGCCAAAAAACAACCACTTCACCAGGTGATGAGGGGCTATTTGATTTTTGCTGACACCTGGGAGTGGAACATGGAGGGGAGGAGTGGTTATAGGGAGAAAAATGGCATGATACATGTAATCACACGCAAGGAAAAACTTGCAGAAAATGGCCTTGACTCTGACTTTAAGCATCACCCTGAGAAAGGGTTTGTATGTAAATGTTATCACCCCAGGAGTAGCCCAAAGAAGCTTTGATACAGAAACACATCTGAGTCACAATTCCTTTTCTGTTGGCCTTGCTTCAGGCAGTACAGGCCAGCAGTAAATTCCTTCCATCTAACCTTGCTGGCTTGGTTATTCTGGCAAAAAGGTCAGTGGAAAAGGACCCTGCTTAAAGTGCTGCCGTGGGAATGGGCAAAAGGAACAGCTACCATGAGGCTGTAGGCCCAGGCAGTGTGGGGGGGAGCAGGGACTGGCAGGGGGGATGTTGTCCCTTCCACCCATGGCCCTGCCCCTTCCAGGGAAAGTGGGGGCACAAAGCTGACTCCCTACCGGTAAGAGAGAAGTTTTACTTTCTCCTTTGATGTAAGCTGAGTCACAATCTAGACCTGTGAGATATTCAACTACAGCATAGTAACCTAAAGGAAATAAATGGAGAGTATATAAACTAGACTGGAAAGGACTCTGGTATATTCACTGCAGAGAGTAATCCTGCACTGACAGTGGGGAACAAGGTGAACTAATAGGCCTGTCTCCCATCTCAAATTGAACCTCTGATGTTGAAATTGGGTGAGGTGAACAGATTCACACTATTTCCAGAACTTTGTAGTTCTTGCAAGGCCAAACATACCACAACATATGCACGTTGCAATTAATTTTTTATAATTTTGCTCGGTTTTTTGGACAAAATGAGGAAACATAGAAACATAGACACTTGCAAAGAAAAAGGTGAAAAAAGAAGTGAAAGGGTATTTGGCGAATGGAAAATTTCTCAAGACTGACAGTATCCTGAGCAAACCTTATGGAATTCAAGAAAACCTTATTGAATTAGGGTTAATTAAAATGCAGGCATGTATGTGTTGTTGTGGCATTGTATACACCTTTCTTTAGTAGGGAGGAGAATGCTAAGGTACTTCCTTTCTTATCAGCCCTTTGAGGTTACCTCTGTAGGGAAGAGGTGCATATAATAGTTCAAACTGGATTCTACAGGGACAAAGAAATGGCTTTGGGATAAATAGCCTGGTTTTGCCTGAATCGGGGCTTTTTTCCTGAACCATTATTTGGACAGGACCCCGGTCCATGGAGATTCCCAATCCTTAGGGTAGGGTTAGAGGGATTGGGTTTACTGTGGCATCATAAAACGGAGTGCTTATTCTGAACTGAAGCAGGGACGACCTTGCAACCACAAAGAATCTCTTTGGGTAGGGAGTTGAAGGGTTGCTCCTGCCAGACTCCATGTTAGGGAAGAACTCTAATAAGCTTGTTAGTATGCATGCGGGTTCTTTTGTTGTTTTTAATATATTTTCTCTACAGTGCTTTTTTACTGAAGAATAAGCAAGCTTCCAAAAGAAGTGCTGTATGGTACCTTATAACTGTAGTAATTTCACCTATTAATAATCTCTAACGTGTCTTTGGGCCTCCTGTCTGTGCTGGGAATAACACTGAACAGGCAGAGAAGTGTGCAGTCTTAGTCAGAAGGGAGCAGGCTGTGTGTGTGTGTGTGCGTGTGCGTGTGTGTCCACCTAGAAAGGCAATGGCTGGGGAGCTGGAAGCCTGAGTGGGTGTCCTTGTTGCCCCACTAATGGGGAAACACAGATGCAGTTGCACTGACCTGTGACAGAAGTCTTTTGTGTACTTAGTAAGTTAAGTCAAATACACAAGGACTAGTGTCTCTCATTCCTTGCTATGAGCACTCTTAACCTGAAATAGAAGAAAACGTTACTACTGATTTAAAGGTGAAGATGCCTATGTATATAGTCAGGTTCTTTATGACTCTGAACCAATCAGTCTGCCCATTATTTTTCATTATTATGTTTTCCATGATTTAAAACCATACACTTCCATAGCTGTTCCTGTCTTTCATCCTGGGCATGAACTCAGACAAAAAACTGTGCACAATTCTGCTGTTCACTGGCATGTTGCTTTTAATGGCTGAGAACTCCAGTTTTCTTTTCCAAACCATTTTTTTCCCCTTGCTGTTTTCCAGGAGTAAGATTACATCTACATCATTCTGTACAAGAGGCTGGCTGTATGAGACGGGGCTGGTGGTTTTGTCTTTCATCTTATTTCCTGGATAACCCTGTTTTGTTTTGTTTTAAAGATAATGTGCCTGCAAATCTTTTTTTGTTTGTTTGCATTTGAAAATATGGAACAAGATGTGAACTATATTGATGTGAACACCTGAACATTTGCTTTTCATAGGTGGGCAAAGGCCGACAGGATTTTGAGACTCATGCTAATTTCTGGAATATATTCAACCTTCTGGGACTCAGCTGGTGTGATCTTACAAATGAAAAGTGAATTTATTATTTTGTCTGTTTATTTTTTAAATTGTAATCTCTGCTTGGTAACACTGAAGGAAGGCTAGTTTGTATCCTGTCACTGGAAGCTCTGAATGTGGGACTCGCACTGGAGAGATTTGTGCTTCACAAGGATGACCCAAAATGCTACTCTTCCCTGCTGCTGACCTGTTCCACAGGCCAGTCTTGAGAGGGCTGGTGAATATGGCCACATCTCCTCATTGGCCCTTGCCACTTGCTTTTCATTCTGTTCCTGATGGGTGAACCAGATTAATCAGTCCATGTGCTCTTCTGAGCTCACGCCAGGAGATGGGCATGACTGAGAAATGCCCTTGAAGCTGTGGAGGGGAAACTTCATGCACACCTATGTATTGTTGTGTAGGGGCTGATCACAATCTGGGATAATTCTGGTTGGAAATGGGAAGAGTATGAGTCCGTATACAATATAAAATGCACATAGTACAGTAGTATTAAGTAGCAATAGTTCAGTGCTGAACAATTAACATTGTCATCATCAATTACCATGTCAAAAGGTGTATTTTTACATGAATATAACTGGTGCAGGTAAGCTAGTTTCAATTTTCATTCACACTTAGTGATCTCTGTTATTCAAAGCTTCATGCCCCATTTACTTCTAAGTCAAGGACTGGATTCAGTGATGCCTGGGAGGACTTGTCAACTTTCCAACCATTCATCCATGCAGCCAAGAAATACTCAGAATGTCTGTAGTTTAAGCTCCTCCTTCCCCAAATGGTGTTTGTGTGTTACTTAAGATCAAAACTGTTCTTCACCAACTATTAGCCTAAGTGGTGGTAGTAACTACAGTAAGACTTTCTCAGTTCTGTTTTAAGTAATTATTGATGATTACATTCTTCCTGCTTCAAGTGCTGTTTAATGCTAATTATATCAAGAGAACTGGCTTTTCTCAGAGACAGACACACACACAAATCTCAGCATGCAGAAAACATTCAGACAAGAAAGAAAAAAAGCTTTTGTCGCTTGTTATTAGATTCCACTAGACATTCCATGTCCAAAGAGGCTTATGTTCTGTGTTTTTATGTTAACATTCTTATATCCTCAAGATGTTGTTAACATTTATTGATAGTGGGGTGGCTGATGTCTCATGCACAGAGACCAGAATTCTAATTATTATCCCTTGAGTGTAGGTTTCTTACTTGCTTTTACAGAATGCAACATCAAGGAAATCAGATCTTTAGTTTTCGTGAAGGAGGAGATTTGATTTAGATATTTCTGTACAATATTAATTTAAAAGAAATCAAGGGGATTTCAGAACACAGATGGAAGGTTTAAATTTCTTTTGTAAGGATAGAATTAACCAGTTTGAGGAAGCGGGAGCACCGGTGATATTTTACCTTCAATGTACAAGCTCATTCTTTACTGACCAGTGAGAATGTTAATGATACCAATTACCCACTTTATGGTATGGAATAGCAAATGATGGAATGCAGCATTCTTTTGATGATAGCATGAGCAATGCTCAAACAGTTTGCAATAACTTTCTCAACACAAGACTAGTGTTAAACTGTTATTCTCATCCCTCTTTATTTGTTGTTCAGAAGGAAAACTTCAAAAGGTCATGAGTTCAATTTATGAAAGAAAAGAAGAAATGATGGTTGTTACCTTCAATCAATAAGATGATGATTCCAGAATGCTATGAATCTAATGTTTGTATTGTGATTTTGTAGGCTCATCTTTTTAACACTTGTGCTCTCTCTCATGATATCTTGTGATATAATGTAAAACCTGCCATTCATAGCAATGTTTAAGGCTGAAAAATCAAGCACTCAAAGTTATTGAGTGCTTGATTTTATTGCATGAAAGTGCATGAAAGTTATTCATGAGTTATGATGGCTCCAGCATTACCAGGGGTCTGTTGACTTACATGGGACTACTCACGTTCAAAAACTTTGTTGAACTGCAGAACTGCTAGCATAAATTAAATTTCAGAGGAGTTATGCCAGTGTATACCAGCAGACAACTTGAACCTAAGTCTAATTGATTTCTCAAAAAAAAAAAAAGTTACATTTTGAGTTTCCAGCATCAGCCATTTTTGCTTATTAAAGCCCAGTTCTGATTTGTCACAGATAGGAATTGTGGCTTTCCCCATGACTGAACAACAAAAATGTGGCTGAATGAATTTTTCCTCCAACTTAAAAAGAGAGAACCATCTGAGATCAAGCATGGAAAACCTCAGCCCAAAATATTTGGCACTCAGGTATCAGATTTATGAGCGCCATCTAAGTGCCTTACTAGTGAGGATACGAGGACAAAGAGTGTACCAGGATATCAAATGCAGCTACAGATCATGATCTACTGACATCTCCTGTGACTGGACCCTACAAGATTTTGCACAGGCCTAATGGGTTCTTATATGTTTTGTACTAACTGAGATGTATTCATTAGGTGGGTAGGAGATTGGTTGTGTTTTGCAAACCCTCTAGAAGTGTTTTGTAAATGTATTGTGATCTATGTATACACATACACACACACATTAGAGGGAATGACTAGGAAATGTGTAGCACTGTAGCAAACTGGTAGAATGGACTGGCAATGACAACACAAAGAATTGCTCCAATAAAATCCAGAATGAATTAAGGACAAGGGAGATAAATGTCATGTCAAACCTACACTGTACAAAATCACCATTCCCTCCTGCTGGGTGCACCATACTCCAGACAGCATGCTTGTGGGTTTCCTCTAAATTGACCAGCTACTACCTCCATAGCAAAGCCCCTCAGCAATTAATGTTCATTGGTGGATACTAATAATGCACTTGTGGTTGGTGTAAACTTTCTTAATCCCACTATTGTTCTCTGATGTGTCTAGTTTCAGCAGAACTTGTGGGGGGGCCATTAGACCCATTCTCTTTTAAGGTAAAGTTGTTTATAAGTCTCTTATATCTGTTCCTTACTGTCAGTATTCACGAAGACACAGTATTGCTACAGTGATCCTTCCTTCTTGCACTCCTTAGGAATGTATGGTAAAATCCATACAAATGGTTCAATAATAAAGTAATTCACTTAACGATAGCAGAACTCCTGGCTGTTTAACTCTAGCAACAACTAAAACTCATTAGTAGGAAAAGATGTACTTTTAATATCTAATCCATTATGCCTGTTACATTACAATGGATTGTTTGTGAACATGCTGGGATAAGTGGTGTAACAGCTCAGTATATAGAAGGGAATAGTGTTGCCCTCAACTGACTAGCTCAATAAGAGGCTATGGAATGATCTTGTATTGGCAGTTGAATGAAATCTTTAATTCAAATGGCAGTGGCCTGTGTCTTTGGGGACTGAAGGAAGACATTTCTATTCCCAGCTTTGTGTGTATGTGATTATTGAATAATGTCTGCCTCTTATGGCCAAATGATGTATAAATGATGCACTAGTTGATATCAGAACTTTAAAGGAAGGTTATTTTTTGTAAAGCCAGCTGCTAAGTGTGATAAACACATTGTCATCCTGGGTTATCAAAATATAAATATATACAATAATAAATGATCTAGAGAAGATAGATTGGGCATATCCATTCTTCCTGTTTCATAGCATGAGAACAAGGGGACATCTATGAAATTAAGACAGCAAATTTCAAAATTACATGAAAATACTTTTTTCCCCATGTGGTGTTAAACTCTGAAACACATTGCACAGGATGTTGTTGAGACCAAACATTTAGCGGGATTCAAAAAGAGATTGGACATTTCTATGAATATTAAGAGTATCAAGAGTTATGAGAGTTAATGCTAACATATTCAGGAAGAGGTATTCCATCTCATGTTCCTGGGTTGAAGATGATCTTTGTTGGGGATTAGGGTGGGACTGTGTGTGTAAAATGGAGGGAGAAAGGACAGATTATTCCATATCTGCCCAATGCAAGATTTCTTGCACTTTTCTCTGAAGCAACTGATGCTGGTCATAGTCAGAGGCAGGATACTGGATTAGAAGAACCATGGGCCTGATTCAGTGTGGCAATTTCTATGTTTATTCAATCCAGAAGGTACGTGTCCTGTACATGACACCTCGTGGAGGAACTAATGAAATGTCATGCCCGTTGTGTGGCCTTGTCTATACTGAAGTGTTTTGGGACTTCTCCTGATACTGCTGTAGCACTGGTGCAGGTCTGTTGGTACTGGCATAGGCTGGTAGGCGTCCTTTTTACACTATAAAGTGGGGCTAAATGCAACAGTAATAAAAAAATGCCTGTAGCCAATTTGTGCTATCACTCACATCGCTGCTAGCACCTATAGAACAGCACTAATGCTAGGGCCACAGAAAAAAATTGAGAAAATGCTCATGTGATCAGCAAGTCAGGGTTAGTTCTGATGTTGTATCTGCACCTTAATATCTCTACTGGACAGTTGTGTATGTGGAGTTGCTGTGTTGCCAGACAGTGAAAATTCTCTCTCTCTCTTTCCCCTTTCCCCCCAGATTGGCTTAACTGAAACTGTACCCATGTTCTCTTAATATGTTTTCCTGTTTTCCTTTTCCATGGTATTTAGGCAATATTTTTAGGGTTCACAGACATAAGGGAAACATTGCTGCCATTAACAGCACATAGCTCATTCACTTTCCCCAAGCTGATGTTGAAAGAGTCACTGCCCATCTAAGGCCATGGTTACACTGGCACTTTATAGCGCTATAAAGCCCCTACGAGCGCTATAACCTACTCTCCGTCCACACTGGCAAGGCACTAATAGCGCTATAACCGCGGAGTTATAGCGCTATTATAAATCCACCTCCTCATGGGGAATAAGGGCTGTAGCGCACCTGCTGTAGCGCTACAGGAAGAATGTGGACACCCACTGCATATTAATTGTCCTCCAGCCTGTCCCATAATTCCCGTTCGAGCCACTCTGGTCATCACTTGCAAACTCTTTTGTCCTGTCCTCAGGTGACCACACGTCAGAACCGCCCTTTAAAGTTCCAGGGAAATTTGAAAATCCCCTTCCTGTTTGCTCCAGCCAAGTGTGGCATGCTCTCAGGGAATCCTTGCAAGTGATCATTCTCATTGATCTGATTGATTGCATGGCGTGGTCTCAGGGAATCGTTGCAGGTGATCATTCTGATTGATCATCATGACTCCACGTGCCATGCCTCCTCGCAATAGACGATCCCCAGCATGGAGCAATAGTGAGGTGCTGGACCTCATCAGCTGCTGTGGGGAAGAGGCTGTTCAGTCTCAGCTGCGGTCTAGCCGCAGGAATTTTGACACCTATGGGCAGATATCACGGGCCTTGGCAGAAAGAGGCCATGAGCGGGACACTCTGCAGTGCCGTGTTAAGGTAAAGGAGCTTAGGAATGCGTATCGCAAAGCCCGCGAGGCAAACGGCCGCTCAGGGGCAGCCCCGGTGACTTGCAGATTTTATAAGGAGCTGCACGCGATACTTGGTGGTGATCCCACGGTCACTCCATCGACCACCACGGACACTTCCCAGCCCACCAGTGAAGGAGGGGGTGAGGAGGAGGATGAAGAGCAGGAGGATGAAGAAGAGGAGGAGGATGAGGACGAGGCAGCAGCGATCCAGGGCACGGAGGAGTCCCTGGACGCATGCAGCCAGGAGCTCTTCTCAACCCAGGAGGGCAGCCAGCCACAGCGTCCGGCAGTTGCAGGGGCCAGCTCAGCAACGGATTGTGGAGGTAAAGCTGCTTTTCTATGGGGAAGGCTGGCAGCTTGGGGTGGAAAGGGATGAGGAGGGCATTCCACCTGGTGCTCTGTTCAAGCCAGGAGGAGGGCAGGGGGGCATGCAGCCAGGAGCTCTCCTCTAAAGCCAGGAGGAGGGCAGACAGCCACAGCGTCCGGCGGTTGCAGGGGCCAGCTCAGCAGTGCATTGCGGCGGTAAAGCTGCTTTTCTATGGGGAAGGCAGGCAGCTTGGTGTGGAAGGGGATGCTTGCATGCTTGCCTACATGTGGAATAGTGCATTGATGTAGTCTATCACCTCGCGGTAGTCATCATCAGTAATCTCTTCAAAGGTCTCAATAGGAGCACTTGCAATGCGCCTGCGCAGGTTTCCCGGGAGAGCCAGCGTGGTCCCCGTCCCGGTCACGGTCACTAGTCCCTGCCACTGTGCTACAATGGGTGGGGGGAGCATTGCTGCACATAGGCATGCTGCATATGGCCCTTGGCGGAAGCCGCATCTTAATAAAATCCCTTCCCTTTGCTCCTCAGTGACTCGAAGCAACGAGATATCTTCCAGGACAAACACCTACGGAGAATGTTGGAACAGTGTTCAGAGTAGGGCTCCTGCCACTTCCCGGCACTCCACACCCCCCCCCACCCCCGCCACAGCTTTTCAGGGCAGGGAAGAAATCCTTCCCCCTGCCTGCTGCTCACACTGTGGCTCCTGCAACGTACCGGCACTCCCCACCCCCTCCCCTGCCACAGCTTTTCAGGGCAGGGAAGAAATCATTTCCCTTGCCTCTGGAGTCCACTCACCATGGCCGGGGCTCCGTTGCTGTATCTGTGCTGTCTGCGGGACAGGCAAACGGGGAATGCGGGGGAATGATAGGCATGTCTGCTCTTTACAAGGGAACCACTGTGAAATGTATCTTTTTATTTTAGAAGGGTCGTCCTTCGCCATCGCTCTTATCAACAGCTGAGAGGCTCAGGCGACTGAGGAAGCGGCCACGAAGGAGCAAAGAGGATCTTGTACAGCAAGTAATGCAACAGGCTGTAACGGAGAATCGAGTTGCACAGAGGTGGAGGGAGAATGAGAGCAAGTTGAGGGAGAAGGCGCAGAAGGAGAACGCGATTCACCGCCGGAAAAGCACCGACAAGCTGCTCTCATTACTGCAGCTTCAATTGCAGACTATGCAGCGGCTTGTCACCCTTCAGGAGGAGAAGCTCCGCACCCACCACCCCAATTATCGTTTGCCCCAACTCCCTTCCCCTTCTTTGCCTCTGTACCCTCCAGGCCACTATCAGCCAAATGGTTATCACCATCCACAGCTGCCTCCAACCCCTCTGTCTTCACTGAACAACCCCCAGACCCCAGACCATTATCCACTGCAGTCTACCCCTAATAACATGCCTTACTGGCCACCGCAAATGGGGTTCAGGGGACATGGCCACTGTGAGGGCACTGGAGACTCAGAGACCCGGACATACTCCGATCTCTGACTGACCCCACGACACCCCCATTGCACCTCCCCTGCCTTCCCCCTCACATGCATCACAATATTTTCTTTCAGCAACCGAAGTACCTGTTCAATAAATGAATTGTCTTCTTAATAAATGGGTTTTTTTATTAAGTGTACATACATTATTACAGGCTACAGAAAAGCAAATGCCTGTTCCTGTTAAAAGAATGCTCCCTCCCTCCCTCCCTCCCTCCCTCCCTCCATCTGCACCTCACTTTAGAACTGGCTTTCAGCCTCAAAATGCTCCCTCAAGGCTTCCCTGATCCTAACAGCCTCGCGCTGGTCCCCTCCATGAACCCTGCTCTCTGGCTGGGCATATGTGGCCTCCAGGCGTTGAACCTCAGAGGACCATGCCTGAGTGAAGCCTTCGCCCTTCCGCTCACAAAGATTATGTAGGGCACAGCATGCGGAAATAACCGCGGAGATACTACCCTCGGCCAAATCTAGCCTCCCATAAAGACAGCGCCAGCACGCCTTGAGACGCCCAAAAGCACACTCCACAGTCATTCGACAACGGCTAAGCCTGTAGTTGAACCTTTCCTGACTGCTGTCCAGGCTCCCTGTGTAGGGTTTCATGAGCCAGGGCATTAAAGGGTAAGCAGGGTCACCAAGAATCACTATGGGCATTTCCACTTCCCCCACGGGGATCCTCTGGTCTGGGAAAAAAGTCCCGGCTTGCAGCTTCATGAACAGGCCGGTGTTGCGGAAGATGCGTGCGTCATGCACCTTTCCAGACCAGCCAGCGTTAATGTCAGTAAAACGCCCACGGTGATCCACAAACGCCTGGAGAACCATGGAGAAGTACCCCTTTCGGTTAACGTACTCCTCAGCTAGGTGGGCGGGCCCCAGAATGGGTATATGGGTCCCATCTATCGCCCCACCACAGTTAGGGAAACCCATTTCTTCAAAGCCAGCCACGATGTCATGCACGTTATCCAGAGTCACGATTTTTCGTAGCAGGATGCGATTAATGGCCCTGCACACTTGCATCAGCACAACTCCAACGGTCGACTTTCCAACCCCAAACTGGTTGGCCACCGATCGGTAGCTGTCTGGGGTAGCCAGCTTCCAGATCGCGATAGCCACCCGCTTCTCCACCGGGAGGGCAGCTCTCAGTCTGGTGTCCTTGCGCCGCAGGGCAGGGGCGAGTTCAGCACACAGTCCCATGAAAGTGGCTTTTCTCATTCGAAAGTTTTGCAGCCACTGCTCGTCATCCCAGACTTGCATGACGATGCGATCCCACCACTCTGTGCTCGTTTCCCGTGCCCAGAAGCGGCGTTCAACAGCCGTGAGCATGTCCGTTAATGAGACAAGAAGCTTTGTGTCGAATGCATTCACCGCTTCGATCTCGTCTTCAGAATCATCACTGTCATCCTGCATGTCAAGGAATAACTCCACTGCACACAGAGATGTGCTGGCGACAGTCGTCAGTATGTCCCTCAGCAGTTCTGGATTCATTGCAGCACTCGACAATGGAAGACGGAGCGTGCCTTGCTGAAACCCTTGAAAGATGGCGCTGGAGGTGGAAGGAAACACAGGGATTGCTGGGATATGCCAAAAAGCATCATGGGTAGTTCAAACAGGATATAGAATGCCCCGCAAGTGACGCCCCCCCTACCACAAGCCATTGCGCCAGATCAGGAAGAGGTGTACTGTGGGATACCTGCCCTAATGCACTGCTCTTAATGCCGTATTAAGTGCCGCAAATGTGGCTATGCTATAGCGCTGGAGCAGCTCAGTGTGGACATACAATAGCGCTATTATTATTGCTGTATAAGGCGAGCGCTATAAGCAATAGCGCTATAATTTTGTAAGTGTAACCATACCCTTAGGTACTTACATAGCCCCTGTTAGCATAGTATCTGAGCATTTCCCACTGTTTAATGCATTTATCTGCACAACACGCCTCTAAGGAAGGGAGGTGCTATGTACTTTGAGATGCTGGCAGGTCAGGGCCAAAGGCCAATTCACTGGGGCGTTACTATAGATCAATGTGTTAAATATATTCAGATGTAAAAGTGTTCAGATGTTAAACTTCATGAAAACTAGTGGCTTGTTTCTTTGTATTTTTGCTTTTCTGTTCCTGTTACAATGTAATAGCTAATATTTACACTGTAAATATCCCTGTTACCAAATAACTAATCAGACCTCAAAGAAACTGTTGGAAAATGCTAATGAAGGATGTTATCAGAAAAGGTGCTAATTCCAAAGCAAATGGCCATTGAGTGTTGTGGTGACATGAGGTCAGAGACTCAAAGTGCATTCCTCACCCATCCTCTTCAAGAAAAAGCCCACGTGTGGAGGGACTGTCAGCTTGTGTTCTGCGAGAAAAAGATATAAATATGGATTCAAAAAAATATCCTTTATGTCTGGTTGTTCGAATGTTTCCAGGGAAGTGTGCCAGATGAAAAATGAGAGAAAATCTGGGTACCCCGAGAGACTTTTGGGGAACTGGCAGTTTGTTACACCCCTGCCATTGTTTGGAATTACAAACAGTGATTCACCTATACATATATTTTACCTCCTTTAACTTCTCAATAATTCTCATTCTTTTTTCATAGTTCAAATCTTTAGTTATCTGGCAGCCAGTTCTATAGTAGTCTTTGGTGCAAGATCCAGAATACCAGTTGATCTGGGGTTAGTGCAGAGGTGTGCAAACTATGGTCCACGGGCCACATTCAGCCTGTGGGACCGTCCTGCTGGTCCTTGAGCTCCCGGCCCCTCCCCTGCTGTCTCCCACCCCTGCAGCCTTAGCTCGCCATGCCACCACCGCTCTGGCCTGTTGCTCCTAGTGTCATACATAGCCAGCTCTATGATTGTTATGTATTCAATTAATATTTTAAAACTTTATTCCCCAAGTCAATGGCACAAAATGTTTGTACTCCAACTACGTTCCAAATATTCACTAGTCTGTATCAAACACTTTGTTTGTACCGTCTTGTTCCTTTCCTATTTTCTCAGACATGTAGCTAACTAAAGGCAGGAAACTATGTGCAAACTACTATCTTACTCAATAGTGCAATCTATAGACTTGAAATGATAAAACTCCTGGGAAACAGTTTTACACACTATCTCTATATATTTTAAATGACATTTGTGCTCTTGAAAGG
The DNA here is from genome assembly GCA_007922305.1 of Dermatemys mawii. Taxonomy (NCBI): domain Eukaryota; kingdom Metazoa; phylum Chordata; order Testudines; family Dermatemydidae; genus Dermatemys; species Dermatemys mawii. The sequence continues at coordinate 16,895,187 of ML677363.1, forward strand.
TGCTGAATTGACAGCCATGGAGCCTAGTAATATAATAATTCTGAAACTGAGCCATAAATGTTTCTCACCCCAATATTAGAGAGATCATCTCTAAAGTTAGCGCTCAAAGGCACCTCTGTTGTGACTAGCCTACACATATATACAACTGATGTATGAGGAGGTACCTTGGAATTGTTGTCTTTTCCTTTTGTTGTTTATAAAAAGATTTGTGGGATTAATGTTATTTTTTGTCTCTCTATGATTTTTCTTTCATACCCTGAGTGAAACCCAGATAATTTCAACCCCTGGAACAAGATAAAATTTCCTAAAGAAACAACTGAAAAGTAATAAAAATCCTGTGTTCGTACTGATATTTCTTTCTATTTAGAGTAGCTTTCCACTACTGTTTGCATCCACTGGGCAAAAAGAAACCCTTGAGAACCAGAACCAGGAAGTGGAGAGGTTAAAACCAAAACCAAAAGCCCCAATCCAACACATTAACCACATTTTTCAAAGCTCAGAAAAATACAGAGTCGAGAAACTATTTGAGTGAGGTCTTTGTGTTGATTATTTGACCCAAACTGGTTAACATATCCTTAAGAAGTTTCCTTTGCACTTGTTGATGGTTGTAATTCTCCACACACAGTGGGAGTTTTCCAAACAGGCCTCAATCTGGCAAACACAGTTTTTCAAGTGTTCTTCAAGTTATGCATGTGTGTAAGTGTTTGTATTACTGGGAGGCATACATAAATATTTAGAGTTGCTCCCTTAAATTAGCTTTCCTGGCATATAGCAACAGCTTATTTATGTAGTGTTGGAAGCTATATATATTGTTGTAGAAGCTAATATGGGGCCAAAACCTGTAATCTTTACTCAAACTTTTCTCAAGCAACATCTCATTGAATTAGATGGGAATTAATTTCCCTCTGTTGCAACTGTAGAATTTGCCCCATAATCGTTAGTGGTTGGTAAATTTCAAAAGGTTAAGACAAATTTTCCATTCAGATAAGTGCTCATACATTTAGATGATGGCTGAATTCTAATTCAACTTCTTGGGTCTGCAAACTTGATCTGAGAACAGACTTTTTTTTTTTTTTTTTTTTTTTTTTTTTTGTTGGCTAAGGTTTCTGATGCTTTTGGTGATGCTGGAAATAAAACGGGACAATTTGGCATTGGCAGCCACAACAAAAAAGTTGAATGGTGTGCAAAAAAGAGGAGGGACAAATACTGTATTTATAAACTTTTTTTGAATCTCAAGTATGGGTAAGTTAAGTTTCATTGTAAATTTAAGGCAAATATTTTGGTGCAACAGGATGAAATTGCAAAGACAGTAGTTCATGCCTATTTCTGACCATAGGAGGAGAATTTTGTTTGCTTGGGTTTTTTTTTTGTTTTGTTTTGTTTTTTGATTACAACAGTTGTGGAGTTTACCATATGTACCTGGAAAAAAGAGGTGGGGAAATGAGTTATAATGCTATGTGCTGGAACACAGAGCTGCATCCATATGGGATTTTTGGCATGTGAACAGCAGCTTTCATGGCCATCTGTTGTTTCTTTGAGGTTTCAGCAATTTGCCCCAGTTCCAGATATTCACTAGTCTGGGCCAAACACTTTTTTAACGGGCAACTCAGGAAGGCATAGGTTACAAGAAGCAGATACTATGTTGTTCCCGGCCACTGTCTGAGTATCATTGTAGTAGACATTGAGTCAGTCAGGTTGTTGTCCAAGTTCCATTGTTTTCACTGAGAAGTGTGAATGCTAATTTTTGCTTGTTCAGAGGGCAGTGATTTCTCACATAGTGACAATGTCAGATATCTTTTCCTGCCTGTTAACCAAGAATGGAACATGAGGATGTTGCTATATGCAGTTTCAGTTGCTAACTTTCTCTAAATTCCATTTTTGTAGCCCCTGTAGGAGTTTTGGAAGCTAGTCTATCGGTTAGCAGCTATGATGATGTCAGGTACTAGTCTTACAAACATTCATAGGCACACAAATAATTCAAGTGTAATTTTTTAAAATCCAAACTGGTTGCTAATTATAAATCTGAGGATTTGAAGAAACCGTTAAAATGTATTTATGCAAACACAACACATATTGGCTTCCATTTAAAATATTCTACACTTTGCCCTTTCAGTTAGACTAATAAATACTACTATTAATAGTAATACCAGTAAGTAATATAAATATAATGATGGGTTTATTTCTCTACCACAAAGTTTAGACACTTTGCAGTTTTTGAAACAGTTGAAATTTGATGTATGGAAATATTAAGAGGGTGTAGCTGATTTAAGGTTAATTATGGACTGAGCCAAAGATCACAATGCTGAATGTGCTGTCTTTCTCAGACATGTTAAGACTAAATCCTGAAAATATTGGGATTGGGGATTAATTTTACTTAATTTCTAATTTGTGTATTTCATAGGTATTGTCTCATTTACATAAATGACAGAAGTGTTCTCTCGAAACTCAACCTTATAGCAAATTCCCACTGTGAGAAGCCCAAAAACATGCTTTAACTTCCAAATGCTAGAATGTAACCCTGGAATTAGATCCAGCAGCACTCCTCAGCAACACTCAGAGCAGCTGAAGGAAAATGATTGCCATCCTATAGTCTTCAAAAGCAGTTTGTAAGTCCCTCACCATGGAGATGGAGGAGCCCTACGCTTTCATACTAACAACTCTGTGGGAGAGGCATTGTGTATAGCGCATCTGTGATTTGAGTATGTAGGTGCTGAACACTTTTCACCCCCGAGGACTCAGGCTGCACAAACACTACCTAGAGTTCAGTTCCCAACTAGCTGAACTCTAGGTAGTGACATTTGTAGCCAGAGTTATGGCTAGAAATGTCACTCTACTCTTACCATAGGTCTAAGTCTCACAACCCAACTTTGGCCAATGTTCTAGTTGGGAATCTGTATGGTTAGAGTCCTGGAGCAAACCATAACCATGAAGTTATAGCCTAGAGTGCTCTCCAACATTGCAACTCTCCAGATATGATAATGGAAACACCAACGAAGGAGCTATGCAGAAAGAAGCTAACTAAGGGATTTGCCAAAGCTGCCATGTATTTATAGCTTCATGCACAAATTTGCAGTAATTTGCAATTTCATTGCAAGTCTTGTGATATTGGGGTTTTGCTTAAAGCCCCTGCTCCTAGACTTTTGAGAATACGAGACTTTCAGTTTTCATTTTTTGTGTGGAGGTAACTTTCTAGCCCTCAGTTGTGGAGAGAAGTTTGAAAATTTGACATGGGTGTAACCTAGAGGTTAAAAAACAATATAAATAAAATGAGACCCTCCCCCAGAGAAAATGTTTAAAAAACATGAATTTCACGATTTTTGAATAATTATGTTGGCAGTACTGCATATGTGACATCTTATGCCAATTACCTACTCAGCTAACTTGCATATGAAATATTTTGCATATAACCATAAATATCAGGCTAAAATATGATGTGGATTTAGTGATGGTGAAGAGTATCTTGACAGATCTTTTGAATTACCCCTTCTGTTTATCCATAGGGTAAACTTCCCATGCTTACACTGACAGTATGGCTCAGCCCTGATCAGAGAAGTCGTCTTTTGCATAGGTGACAGCTTTTCTGGGGCCCTGGAGGTGCTCTGTGACAGGTTCAGTCACAGAGACCCCCTTGGGACTGTGACTTGGTGTTCTGAGACTACCTCTGAGCCTGTTTTCTCTGCCAGCCTGGGACTTCTAGAATCCTGCCTTGTTGAGCCAGACACATTAGCCTGCTGCAACACAGACCCAGAATCTGGGCCACGCCCCCAAAGCTGTAGACTTTAAGTGGAAACAGCTCTGCAGGTTACCTAAATCCAGCATCCAGAAACCCAGCTCCCAATGAGATCCAAACCCCAAATAAATCCATTTTACTCTGTATAAAGCTTAAACAGGGTAAACTCATAAATTGTCCATCCTCTATAACACTGATAGAGATGCACAGCTGTTTGCTCCCCCAGGTATTAATCATTTACTCTGGGTTCATTAATAAATACAAGTGATTTTATCAAGGATAAAAGTAGGATTTAAGTAGTTTCAAGTAATAACAGACAGAACAAAGTAAGTCACCAAGCAAAATAAAGCAAAAAGACGCAAGTCTAAGCCTAATACATTAAGAAACTGATAATAGGTAATATCTCAGTGTCAGAGATGTTCTAATAAGCTTCTTTCACAGACTAGACTCCTTCCCAGTGTGGGCCCAATCCTTTCCCTGGTACAGTCCTTGTTAATTCCAGTAGACACGTTAGGTGAAAAACAGGGGCTTTCTCATGACTAGCAGACATCTTTGGTCAGTTCCACCCTCTTTTATAGCTTTGGCACAAAGTGGGAATCTTTTGTATCTCAGGGTCCCCACCGCTCCTTCTAAATGGAAAAGTACCAGATTTAAGATCAATTTCATTATCAGGTTACATGGTCACATGTTACTGTAATACCTCATTCTTCATTACTCATGGACTGGCCCACACATTCACAGGAAGGCTTGCAGGTAAATAAACCAACCACAACCAATTGTCCTAGTCAGTGCAACTTAGATCAAGATTCTAAACCACCATTAATGGCCCACGCTCTGCATAATTACAATAGGACCTCAGAATTATACTTCATATTGCTAGCTTCAGATACAAGAATGATACATGCATACAAATAGGAAGAACACACGCAGGTTATAAATTTTGTAATACTTTGCAAGAGGCCTTTTGCATAAAGCCTATTCCAGTTGCATCATATTCACATTCATAAGCATATTTTCATAAAGCAGAAGGAAGGTTGTGTGGACAAATGATGTCTGGAAATCAACTTAACCTAGATCGATTTAAGATTATAGTGTAGACATGCCCTTAGGCTTGGAACAATTTTATTTTTTAAAAATAATTTTGTCTGATATTGATTTTTAAGCATTTTTTAATTTTTATCTACTTAAATTTTCACAATTGTGGAAATTTATGTGAGGGGGGGCTCTGACTATTATTTAGCAACTGACATTGAGCTTCAAAATCATACAGCATAATATAAACCATTAAAACATCAACAGTCAACGTCACGACAACATCAGTCAAGATCAGTCAAGTAAATATCCTTAAATCAGTAAATCTTACCTGTTTTTACTGTTCATTTGCTGGTCCATTTGTAACCAGCCTAATTCAGAAGTTTAAATCACTGGATTTTGACTTTAAATTCCCAACCTGCATTTTTCTTACTTTGCCTATCTGTACATTTCCATTATTATCTAAGGAAATATTTTCTGTTGATTTGTGCCGCAGTTGTGTGTTTATGGAATCTACTTTTGCCACCATTTATCAAGAAAAATCTAATCCTTCCAAGCCAATCCTTCCGAGTTCTATTCAGAGAGGTGGCTATAAAATGCATTGTGGAGTTCAGTAGGGTCATCCTGCTCCCATTAAAGTCAATGGGAAAGCTCCTATTGAATTATAAGAGCTAGATTCTACTTTTATGTGTCTCATTGATTTATATGTTAAATCTTCTCTTTTACATTTATTTATTTGTTCCTAACGCCTAACTTTTCCACACTGCAAACTCAGTCTGGGATCTGACTGTCAAACTGTGCTTTTTTGGCTCTTACATCATTAAACAGAGGTATGCAACTGAAAATTAACAATCCAGTTGAGAGGGTAAGTGATGAAAAGCTGTTTGTTCTGCATTACTAACAAAGTAGTAAAAGCTTATTTTTGTGTCCAGAGCACAATTCTGAATACACACAGGGAGGCTGATCTGCTGACTAATAAGAAGATTCCATTTTTATATAGTCTTTATCTAGCCTTAACTTCTATGACTATCTACAATATTGCTGAAGGCAAAGCATATTGATAAACTGAAATTATGATGAAAATAGAACTTCAAGATATATTTTTTTTAAAGGCGCACCTTTTTGTCCAACACTACAAGCAAAGATAGTAGTAAACTGCATGGGGCTTGCTGGAATGCTAGTTAAGTCTGAAGCACATCAGTCTGGATAAGAATGACTATAAATGTTAATGGACTATACTCAAGTGGGGGAGATGTGATTGTGTGGCAAGGCCCAAAGTAACACTTAGAGACTGCTTAACTGCACAGCCAGGTGGTAAGATTTGATCTTGTCCATGTCTCACCATGAAGAGTGGGTCCTGAACTTTGGTTTGGAGGAAAAACATAACAAAGACAATAGTAGGATGTGAAGAAAAGGGGAAAAGTTGATAGATACAGTCATTTAAAGATACTGAAACTGAGGAAATATTGTGTTGGTGCCAAAGATAGCTTCATGGTTGAGATTCCTCAACCATTGTGTCTCTAAGTGGCACAGCACAGAGCCCTCAGCCAAGGGAAAAGGGGAACTCAGGTGACTTTATATCTTCTTTGTGCCCTCCTGATCCTGGTCTTCTCCAGAGGCTGTAAGTGTCCCCAGTTTAATTTAGATGGCCCTGGGGAACTAGAGCCTCTCTGGGTTGCAGCTTTGCCCAAAATCTTTGCAGCACTGTGTGCTGCAGCTTTCCCAACATGGCCCTCCAACCCTTAAACCTGTTATGGCTGACATGTATTCTATGTCAGGTCTTGCAATGGAGTCCTCTGAGAGCAACCTTACTCCTGTTGTCTTTAGTGCCTGCACCAGGGAATCCTCCCCAGATGGAATTATGGCCTTTGAAGACTTGAGATTTTTAAATAGGAACAGAGTCTTACTAATAGATTTGTCCTCTATGATTCTAGAAGAGATGCGAGAAATTGACACACAAAACATCAGAAGCTTTATTATTTTGCCTTAAAGCAATTGCAACCTTAAATGGGGCCTACAGAAAATTTAAATTTTAAAATTAGGCATTTGTACCTTTTTTATGCCTCTTTGATGTGTAAAGACAGCCTGAAAAGTTAAGGTTTTCTGATCTGCTCTTGTTTGCTGGAGAACCTCTCAAATATATCTGGGCTGTTTATTGTAGACCGTCATGTCAGTGGAAAGGACAAGGGTGTTGAATCTTTAACAGAAATTTTCTTAAAATGTTAACTAGGCATTGGTATTAAATAAGTTCAAACAGATAAACAGAAAAAGACAGTTTTAACAGGCTGACTAGAGCTATGTCTGCACTACAGACTTTACAGCAGCACAGAGGTACCATTGCAGCTGCGCTGCTGTAAGGTCTCCTGTGTAGCCACTCTATGCTGGCAGGAGAGAGCTCTCCCGCGACCATAATTAAACCATTCCCATTGACGTAGTGCTGTTCCCATGGGTTCTTTTGTTTTGTGAAATTTTTCTTGGCTTCTTTTTCTTCTTCATACTCTAACTGACAAAAGTTTTTTTTTAAACCAACAAAAGTGCTATAGTAAACATAGTTTTCAATTCCATTGTTCTCTCAGGAGCTCAGTGTGTGTTCTCTTTGGCTCTGGTGATATCTTTTCGCTAGATCACCATATATCCTAGGCAGGTCTACACTAGCACTTTTGTCAGCAAAACTTTTTTGTTGATCAGCGATTGGGAAGGGAGAAAAACCCAACATAGCTACCACCACTCATTGGGAGTGGTTTAATTTATGCTGGCGGGAGAGCAGCTACACAGGAGACCTTACAGTGGTACACTTGCAGCAGTACAATTGTGCCATTAAGTCCATAGTATAGACATAGCCATAGTCTTTTAGCATGGATTGGACTTGAATTTCTGATGGTTTTGTTTGGTTTTTTTGTATTGCAGTAGCCCTAATAGGAGTCCTAGTCATGGACTAGGATCCCATTGTGTTAGGCGCTGTACAAACACAGAACAAAAAGTGCTTTCAATCTAAGGCCTTGTCTAGATATGAAAGTTTGTTGCTTTTAACTATATCACTATAGTTAAAGTAGTATAACCACCTAATGTGGATTCAGTTATGTCAGTATTAAAGTGCTTATACTTGTCTACACTAGGAACTTGCATCAGTATAGATAGTCTCTCAGGGGTATGAAAAATCCACACCACCTGGGAATTATAGCCATACCGACCTAATCTTGATGTAGACAGCGCTAGATCAACAGAAGAACTCTTTTTTTGTCAATTTACCACTTCTTGGGGAGGTGGACTACCTATGCTGATGGGAGAACTCCTTCCATCTGTATTGGTAGTGTCTACACTAACTTACTACACCAGTGCAGCTGCATTGCTGTACTGTTTTAAGTGTAGATGTTCTCTAAGATAGCTTATTTCCCTTCCTATACAGAAATAAGCTATAATGCACCTTTATAACACTGTAAGTAGGTGCACACCAGGGGATGTGCTGGTATAAAGGTTTTTTTGTTTTTAAATTTAACACCTAGTCAAAATAGTTACACCAACACAAAATCTATGTGCAGAGCAGGCCTACGGAGGAAAACCTATCCCAGAAAAGTCTCAGGCTTTTGTGAAGCTTGTTATTTTCTTGGACTGCAGAACAGTTATAATACATAGCCTTCACTTAATTTTATTTTCCTTTCCATTTAACTTCACTTTTTTATGGCACTTTCAGTAGTGCTCTGTTTTCGTTGTCTTTAAGAACCATCCATAGTGAATATCCCAGGAACAAACTTCTGACCTCTGATAGGAGGATTGAATAGTACCTGACCTGAAGCACCTTACCCAAGGCATATCTGCAAAGGGGTTACCTGGTTTCTGGTTGTGCTCTGTAAGGCACATAGGGAAAACTGAGAGGTCATCATTTGACAGTGACATACCCTTTGCCGCAAAAGGTACCCTATATCCCAAGCACCCTCATACCAGAAAACACCCAATGTCTTTGAGGACTGGACCCAAAGTTAACGCAGTTTGGTTAAATGTGGTTAATGTCCTGAAAACTGATGTATGTTTATACATAAAACCATGGATGCTGGAAGTAGGGGGTCTTGGGGTGCTGCTGTACCCCCTGGTTTGAAGTGAAGTTCTTTATATACAGTATTTACAGTTTGGTTTAATGGCTCTCAACACGCCTGCATTAACCTAATATACTCTAAAGTCAGATTTATAATCGGCACCAATGAAATAAATACAATTAAAATTGCAATGGGAAAAATTCCGATAGATCTGTTCCAAATAAAAAGCAAAGATTTTCTTGTCATATTGATGTACTTAATGATGAAAAACACTCAAGGCATGTCTCTTTGTATTATTCCTTACTTGATCTCTTTATCCAGCTGCTGGGTGTCTGGCTGCAAAAGAGAAAAATAGCAATGCATTGCAGCATTCATTTACAGTATTTTATTTTTCTCCTTATATGAGGCACTTAACCCCCTTTCTATTTGTGTGCAAGAATTTGCTATACTGTTCCATTAATCTAGATATGCTGGAAACCTATTGAATGTTTTTGGATGGGATCATGTTTACTTTCCATGGCAACAGAGACATAAAAATAATGGTCACATTCTACTTCAAAATGAAGATTGATGCTGAGTTTTCCTTTAGGTAGCATATTCTGCTCCACTGAACATATCCATCTGGTGTCACTTGTAATTTCAGTAATGGAATTGTATGGCACCTTATTATAGACCTTTGTATTGAAAGGCTACAGAAAGCAACAAACAGCAGTTCTTCTTTACTAGATGTTAGTGAAGTAGAATAGACACACCACTTCCTATGGCTATACCTTGAGAATTCTTACAAGCCAGACGTAAAGCACTTTGGAGGTGAAAGATGCAGGCAAAGTATCCATGAAGTGGGCACTGTCAGAAATAAGTTGAGAGAAATTGATGAGATCTAAAGTGACAGATGTACTGAAATATATAATAGACTTGTTTGTCTAATCATGTGGACAGCAGAGAAGATAAATGCTGAGAATAAGAGGCTTACAGTAAGAGCTGCTGCTTAGACAGAGCAAGAGCCTCCAAGGCTTCATAATCTACTATGGGAATTGTACAGAGACAAATCTGACAAGAGAAATAAAAGAATGTTGTAAGTCAGTAAAATGATGAGTTTTAATTTCTGGTATTCTGGAGGGGGTTGACGAAAAAGAATGTGCTCTTCATTAGTTTCATTTCTCTGGTTCATAGCCTTCAATGAAATGTAAGATGTGACTTCACCCTGTCTGAAAGGATAGCAATTGCAGGTTCTTGAGTGTTGCGGGGCTTCATACAGTGAGTCAAGATTGCTGCAATGATGGAATTTAACATTTATATTGCTATTGCAACTGGAGGCCTCAGTCGTCATGTTCTGCACTGTAATAACACAAGGTAAATGACAGTCTCTGCCCCAAAGAGTTTACCATTTATAAGACAAGACCTACAAAAAGAAATAAGTGATCGCAGAGGAAGGGATAATGACAATTCCATGATTGTAGGACAGACTAGTGGTATGTACAATTCTTAGCCTGCTCAGTCAATAGCAGTAATCACAACTCACCAACTACCTAGCTCTTATCAGATGTCGTGATCAGACCTCTGATTGAACATGTAAGATTCAGACTTTGTCTACACTACAGACCTTAACTTGGCACAACTGTACTGCTACAGCTGTGACTCTGTAGGATCTCCTTGTGTAGCCACTCTATGCCAGCAGGAGAATGCTCCCCTTCTGGCATAATTAAATCATCTCTAACAACCAGCCTCGTTATGTCAGCAAGAGAGTGTGTCCTGCTGACAGTGCTGACTACACTGGTGTTTTTGTCCCTTACTAACTTACTGTTGTTGGTAAGGGACTTGGGGATATTTTTTTTTTCACATCCCCAACCGACAAAAGTTTTACCAACAAAAGTGCTAATAGGTCCCAGGCAACAATTTTTTGAGATCATTCCTTATAGAAATTTCTCTTTCCTTGCTGAGGAAACATTGTATAAAAGTGTACATTCAATCAACACAAACACAGCTCAATCTTGAGAATACTTAAGTGGCTAGTCTCTGAAATCAAAGGAATTGCAAAAGAGAGTCAGGGTACTGTGCTGCAGTGTAGACACTTTCTACATTGACAGGTTTTTTCGGCTGTAGTAGGTAATCCATCTCTCTCTCTCAGGTGGTAGCTGGTCTATGGAGGAATCCTTCTGTCAACCTAACTGCATGTATACTGATGCTCAGGATGCAAAATTTTGTAGAGTTCTGAGCGATTATAGACAGATCAACCCTACATTTTAGATGTAGACTAAGCCTAAGGAATATTCATGTGAGTTAAAGGTTTGCAAAATGGGGCACATAACTGCAGCATGTCATGAGAGATCAGTAATTTCATGTCTATTTACACTGTCCACCACAATGAATACTGAGGTAAATCGAGTGGCATATCAAAGTGTGATGAAAGATTATAAGGAAGTAAAGAAAAGGCTAGGCTTCTTAAATGCTCATGCTAATGCTTTTGTTTTTAACGATGTAGAACTTTGACAGAAGAGAAATATAGATATAATAGCTGGACTGTAATGAAACACTTTCAACCCTAGTGCTTTTGAACTTTTAAAAAATGTTAAGTATATCTAGGTTATAGATGTAATCAAATGTTAGATAGAAAAAACAAAGCAGAGAGCAAGGGGAACCTTAGATAAAGCCACTGCAATATGTATTTTAGGAATATAATACCAGATGCAACATGTATTATGAAAAGCTGAAATTGGAATAATTTTATCCAAAGTAGGACATTTTTATAGCTTCTTAACAGTATCCATTTTTACTAAAGAAACTCATGAACATGAATGCTTTCCCTGACTTGTCGGCCATGCTAGTTGGTGAACAATAGACGAATTTGAAGAACTAATGTAACTTTGTCACTATATGGCTATGACATTGCACTCCATATGTTTATGGAAATCTCCATATGAGTGTAAATATATGCAACTGGGATATGCTTTATGCAAAAGGTGTCTTGTAAGGTATCATTGCAAAGCTTATAATCTACTGAGTGTGTTCATTCTATATGTATGAATGTATCATTACTGAATAGGAAGTATTACTCTGAAGTCCTATTGTAACTCTGCAAAGTGTGGGCCATTAATGGTGCCTTAGAATCTTGACGGCTCCCATTAATTAGGACAACTGGTTGTAAATGGCTCTGTTTAAATGTAAGCCTTCCTATATACAAGGGTGCCAACCAGTGTGTGATGAAGCCCCACAGTACATGCAATCCATCTTAAACCTAGTGCTTTTCCATTTAGAAGGAGGGGTGGAAACTTAGAGAGAGACAAAGGATTCCCATCTTGTGCCAAAGATATAAAAGATAGTGGAACAGAAAAAAGGGGGCTGCCAGTCATGAGAAATCCCCTAGTTACCACCTGAGCTGGAACTAACAAGAACTGTACCAGGGGAAAGGATTGGGCCCACACTAGGAAGGAGTCTAGTCTCTGAAAGAAGCTTATTGGAACCTCTCTGAGGGTGAGATTTACCTGTATTCAGTTACTCAGTGTATTAGGCGAGGGGTCGGCAACCTTTTCAGAAGTGGCGTGCTGAGTCTTCATTTATTCATTCTAATTTAAGTTTACGTGTGCCAGTAATACATTTTAATGTTTTTAGAAGGTCTCTTTCTATAAGTCTTTAATATATAACTAAACTATTGTTGTATGTAAAGTAAATAAGGTTTTTAAAGTGTCTAAGAAGCTTCACTTATAATTAAATTAAAATGCAGAGTCCCCTGGACTGGTGGCCAGGACCCAGGTAGTGTGAGTGCCACTGATAATCAGCTCATATGCCACTTTTGGCACCCGTACCATAGGTTGCCTACCCCTGTATTAGGCTTAGACTTGCGTGTGTTTGTTTTATTTTGCTTGGTGACTTTCTTTGTTCTGTCTATTATTACTTGAAACCACTTCAATCCAACTTTTTATTCTTTAATAAACATAAGTGATTTTATTATTAACCCAGAGTAAGCGATTAATACCTAGGGGAGCAAACAGTTGTGCATATCTCTCTATTAATGTTATAGAGGGTGGACAATTCATGAGTTTATCCTGTATAAGCTTTATACTGAGTAAAATGAGTTTATTTGGGGTTTGGATCCTATTGAGAACTGGGCGTCTGGGTGCTGGAGACAGGTAACCTGCTAAGTGGTTTTCGGTTAAAATCTGCAGCTTTGGGGGCATGGACCAGACCTGGGTCTGTGGTGCAGGAGACTAGAGTATCTGGCTCAACAAGGCAGGCTTCTGGAGTCCCAAACTAGCAAGGAAAATGGGCTCCGAAGTAATTTCAGCATGTCAGGTGACAGTCCCAAGGGGGACTCTGTGACCGAACCTGTCACAATGGTTTGTTTGGATTACTTCAGTAGGGAAAATGTTTAATGGGAGAATTTAATTGGAAGGATACTAATGCACGTGTGCACTCAAATGTAAAGGAGTGCTCAGAAAAGAGTTCCTACACATTTTTCATGTTGAGGAAAAAGCTCTCGTTACCTGTTTAATTTTGTATGATTATTTTCTTTGTTTAGCACACATTGAATGAATACTGAGCAACTTCTTTTTAGCAGAAGCTTTAATAAATATCGCAGGAGTCAGCTAGAAATTGTAGGCATTTTAAAAATATCCTGATAATTTAAAAAGCCTGTGGTAGCTGTGAGATGCTATAATTTCAAATCCTTCTCTTTGGCTATTAAAGGAACCAGTTAATTAAAAATCTGTATTCCTTCCAAACCATGCAATCTTGTACAAGACAAATGCTTTTTGTGAATTTTATGCAGTGCTGATGTCACACATGGCTAACCACAGTTGTCAGGCCCAAGCGTCCAAAATTTAAGTTAGACTCCAAGAAAATCATCTCTCTCCCATTTTTCTCCTTGCCTCATGGCCATTTTTCCTTTGTGCTCCCCAACAGCCTCCTGTTCCCACCTATGTTTGCATGCTTACTTTTCCCTCCATTTTCCACCAAGGTCTCCTACCTCTCTCACATTCTCCTTTATCCACATCCCCAGTTTTCATCTGTCCCCTCAGTTTCCTGTCACAGAATGCAGACTCAGAGCTCTGCTTCAATCCCACTTGGGGAAAAATGGATATCAGTAGCTATTTTAGTACAAACAGCCTGTGGCTCTTCCCTTTGAGAGTCTGTGAGGCTTTTTTCTTCAAATGCTTTTTTCCTACTACTAATATAAACAATATACTGTATTTAAGACAACAACCATTCCACATGCATGTCTATAAAGTACAAACCTGACTGATCATGTTCTCATAGGGTATCCACACTGCACTTGGACACCCACAGCTGGCCTGAGTTACATGACTCTGTCTTACAAGGCTTAGGCTGCAGGACTGTAAAATAGTAGTGTAGATATTCAGTCTTGGGCTGGAGCCAGAAATCTTGTCCCCTCACACAAGGTCCCAAAGATTGGGCTCAAGCCTGAGACTGAACATCTAAACTGCTGTTTTACAGTCCTGCAGCCTGAGCCCCATGATCCTGAGTCAGCTGACATGGGCCAGCCATGGGGTTTAACTGTCGTGTAGACATAGCCATAGGGTCTAACCAGTACAGTTTCTACAAAGGAAAATTGTGTCTCATGAATGACTTGGAATTTTTTGTCTGTCCCAGGATATTAGAGAGACAAGACAGGTGTGATAATATATTTTATTGGACCAACCTCTGCTGGTGAGAAAAAAAGCTTTAAAAAAGCCGGTTCAATAAAATATATTACTTCACCTAACTGTCTTTCTCATTTATTTAGACTTCCAAAAGGCCTTTGACAAGGTCCCACACAGCAGTTCACTAAAGAAGGTTTGTGGGATGAAAAGAAAAGTATTATCTTGTGGCTTTGGTGGTGCTTTCAATCCAAGCTAGCTAGCCGAGCTATGGAGTGAAAATCAGAAATTCAGGCTGGTAAATTGCCCACTTCATAGGCTAAACTGCTCGAGCGCTGATAGTCCTCCAATGCCTTCCCACAATTCTCCCCCGTGTATCCAGAAGAATGGACAAGTTTTCCCACAATTCATTTGCAAAGAACTATGCTGCAGTGCAAAGAACAATGGTATCACAATTAAAGGGCTAGTACTCTCTGTCCTCTTCCTTGTCTCTGAGTGCACTTCTCCTCCCCCACACCTCAACCCCTCAGGCCTTGTGTCTTGTGCGTTTATCTCACCTCGTGTAATTCTGCAGTTCTCCCACTCTTAGATCAGGTACTGGTCTGTATTGCACTGTGTATCACCTGTGCTTATCCTGGGGTTCCTATTGAACTTGGACAGCTGTGTTTCTTCCCCTTCGAGTCTGAGAGACTGTGGTGTTATCTTGTTTGCTTTAACTGTAGGAAAAAAGCATTACAGAATAAAGGCATTTAAAACAACAACCATTCCACATACATGTCTATCTTGCCTAAAGGTTCCCCATCCCCTGAACGTAACATGGGCAGGCATAAAGTTTTCAGACACTCCAGCAGATTGCTGGTGTCAGTCTGGTACTCCTGAACAATTCTTTGAAACAGCTACCTGAACCCCCCTCCCTCCCTCCTTGAGAAAGTGTTTCTTTTTAGACTGCTACCATCCTCTTAAGGTCAGGGTCTAGGAACCAGACCATCATTTGTCAGAACCAATTCTGTCAGTTGGCTGGAGCCAGGACGTGGAATCTTCAAAGCTGACAGTTTGTCCATTGTTTCCAACACCCTTCAGTATCTACTGAGGGGTGACTTCTCTTGATTTGTTGTTTCCCTTTCTGCTTGCTTTTTTCCTGACAACCCCCTTCTTAAAAAATATCAACATACAATAACCAGCTCGGTATACACTGCTAATAAATTGATTGCAGAGCAGCTCCAGTTCCATGTCACCGGAATTCCTAGTGACACCCAGTCATAAGTGCAACGGCAGTGCAAACTCAGTTACTCACACAGGGCTCTGCAGTGTAGCTGCTCACACCTACACTAGGTTAACCTGGATGTTCAGACGCAGGTGCTAACCTGAGTTAACTCTGCAGTGCGGATATACCCTCAGAGACAGACAGAAAAGAACATGGTTAAATGGTCATTTTTTTTGGTGGCAAAAGATTTCAAGCCTCAGGATTCCCATAAAGATCCCATGTTGTTAAAGATATTCAGTAATGTCTGGGAACAAACAAGAATTAGGTTAGTGAGGACCAAAGAGGAGTATAGAAATTTCTGGGATCTAAACAAGCTAAGTGAATGGGCCACATGATAGTAAATGAACTTCCGTGTCAATAAATGCAAATTAATGCACATTGGATGGAAAAAATTAATAATACACCTGATAAGGTTCTAAACTAACTATATTAATTCAAGAAAGGGACCTGGTGAGTGTCATTGTAACAGCTCAACGAAGACCAATGTGCAGCTGCAGTCAGAAAAAGGAAACCTGTTTAGCTGTATAAGAATGGGATAGTGTGTAATATGATGAATGGAGAGGTGGGGGATTCCTGTTCTATGTGGTGCCCATGAAGGACAATTATGGACTATTGTGGGCCATGTGCTGGGACTGAGGTAAGGAGATGAGGTTATTGGGGAATTGGACTTGGCAATCTTCCTCCTCTCAAGAGTTGGAGGAACTCCTGTTCCATTCAGTACTTCTAGGAAGGGTGGAAGTGGGACAATGGGTGAAGTGCCAGGTCCGGAGGATGTGGGGGAAGAGCAGGAAGCATTGTTGAGGAAGCTCTGTCTAGGTCCTTGGCAGCTCCCAGGCCTTCCTAGCAATATCTGCTGATGCTCTTTTGGCAGTGTTATGCACTGAGTTTTAAGAATGTTCTGTAATTTTGACAGGCTGCAAAAGTTTTTCTCGGAACTAGAAAAGGGAATTGTTGTTTTGTTTAAACTGAATGGAATGTCATGGGACAAATAAAAGGTACTTCAGTAGGCAGAAGGGCTTCTTACTGCTGTATATCAAAGGTCTGTTGCTCACAGTGGAGGTGTTAATGCATTCTTGTAAGTTTTTTTTTCTTTGAGAAGCATAATCATAAAAAATGCTAGCAAACCTAAATATAGAGGCTGACACCAGCTTACCCTAAAATAACTCAAATTTGAGAGGAATAAAGTATACAAAAGAAGACCTCTTAATATGTTAATTTGATAAAATCCAAATAGCCATTGTAAAGAAGGATTTGTAAACTGGTCTTGATCTCTAAAATAAACAACCAAAACCTAAAAGCTTTTTGGAAGTTAAATTTTGGGAAATATGGCAATATTTGTCGTATAAGGAGGCTAGATGGATATATCTATTATGCTTGAGGGAGAACAGGTCTCTCTCATCTAAAAGTCATGGCTGTCTTTTGGAAATCACATCATCCATCATCAATGCAAATATAGCCAAGATTACTTTGAGTATGTCAATACAAAGAATTTAAACAGACAGGCATTCCTGATCAATTCTAAAAGACCTGGTATAGGGTTTGATTTTTTTACAAAATTATTTGTTATTTGGTTTAAAGGCAGTTTAATTGGCTTAGAGACCATGAGACAGTCAGTCTGTCAATACAGAAATGGTTCTCTGTCTCTCTCTCTCTCTGTCTCTCTTTTTCTCTCTCTCTAAAAAATTGATTTTCAGGCCACATCACAAAGTCCTTACTTGGGCAAAACGTCCTCTTACTTCAGTGGGTATTCTGCCTTAATAAGGACTGAGTAAAGACTGGGTCCCAGATCACCTCTAACCAAAGTAAAAGCTGCAAAGATGCTAAGGGTGTAGGAAAATTTAGACACATAACTGTAAGGTCAGAAGGGACCATTATGATCATCTAGTCCAGGGGTGGGCAAACTTTTTGGCCTGAGGACCACATTGGGTTTACAAAATTATATGGAGGGCCGGGTAGGGAAGGCCCCGCCCCCAATCCATCCCCCTCCCACTTCCTACCTCCTGTCTGCCCTCCTCAAACTGCCGACCCTTCCAACCCCCTGCTCCTTGTCCCCGATCAACCCCTCTGGAGACCCCCTAACTCTAACTGCCCCTCCCAAGACCCCACCCCATCTAAGCCACCCTGATCCTTGTCCCCTGACTACCCCCTCCATAGACCCCCTACCCCTAATCACCCCCCAAATCCCCACTCCCTAAGCCCCCTGCTCCTTCCCCTGATCGCCCCCCTCCATAGACCCCCTGTCCCCTAATCACACCCCAGGACCCTACCCCCCTATTTAACACCCTCCAACCCCTAGTCACACCCCTGCCCCCTGACAGGTCCCCTGGGACTCCCACATGCTATCCAACCTCCCATTCACTGCCCCCCAAGACCCTCTGCCCCCTTATCCAACCCCCCGCCCCAGGCCCAGCCCTGCTCAGCCACAGCCCATTTACGCCGCCACTGCTAAGAATAGCGTGTCTGGCCCACAGCCAGACATGCCGCACTGATCCACTGGAGTGCACTGCGTTGTCTGGCCTGGAGCCAAACATGCGGTCATGCAGCCCTGCCCCTGAGAGCTGAGGCCGCGGGGGAGGGGCCGGAGCAGCCTCCCAAGCTGGCCATGCAGCTGTGCAGCCGCGCCCCTGAGAGCTGATGCTCCCACGGCTGCGGAGGAGGGAGAGAGCTAGGGAGGGGCCAGAGCAGCCTCGCCAGCCGGACCTTGGGAGCTGGCTGGGAGGAGCCCACGGGCCCGATCTGGCCCACGGGCCATAGTTTGCCCACCCCTGATCTAGTCTGATCTCCTGCACAACACTGGCCACAGAATCTCACTCACTCACTTCTGCAATAAGCCTCTCACCTATGTCTGAGCTATTGAAGTCTTTCAATCATGGTTTAAAGATTTCAAGGTGCAGAGAATCCTCCAGCAAGTGACCCATGCCCCATGCTGCAGAGGAAGGTGAAAAACCCCCAGGGCCTCTGCGTTCTGTCCTGGAGGAAAATTCTTTCCTGACCCCAAATCTGGTGATAAGCTAAACCAGGCCTGCACAATTTGGAAAGCAGTGAGGGCCATATTACTGCAAAAAAAACAGCTGCGGGCCAAAAAGCCCCGCCCCCATCCGCTTCTCCCCACCCCTACTCATCCCCCGCGGGCAGCACAGTGAGCCTGTGCGGGCCACATGTGGCCCCCGGGCCGCATGTTGTGCAGGCCTGAGCTAAACCCTGAGCATGTAAGCAAGACTCACCAGCCAGATACCCAGGAAAGAATTCTCTGTAGTAACTCAGATCTCATCCCATCCAATCCAACATCCCATCACAGGCCACTGGGTCCATCTACAACCAATAGTCAAAGATCAAGTAATTGCCAAAGTTATGTTATCCCCTGACAACATCTCCTCCATAAACTTATCAAGCTTAGTCTTGAAGCGAGATAGGTCTTTTGCCCCCACTGCTTCCCTTCAAAGGCTGTTCCAGAACTTCACTCCTCTGATGGTTAGAAACCTTTGTCTAATTTCAAGTCTAAACTTCTTGATGTCTAGTTTATATTCATTTGTTCTTGTGTCCATATTGGTATTAAGATTAATTCCTCTCCCTCCCTGGTATTTATCCCTCTGATATATTTTTACAAAGCAATCTTATCTCCTCTCAGCCTTCTTTTGGTCAGGCTAAACAAGCCAAGCTCCTTGAGTCTCCTTTCATAAGATAGATTTTCTGTTCCTTGGATCATCCTAGTAGCCCTTCTTTGTACCTGTCCCAGTTTGAAT
Source organism: Dermatemys mawii (assembly GCA_007922305.1). Taxonomy (NCBI): domain Eukaryota; kingdom Metazoa; phylum Chordata; order Testudines; family Dermatemydidae; genus Dermatemys; species Dermatemys mawii. The sequence continues at coordinate 16,914,581 of ML677363.1, forward strand.
TCATCCTCCTTAAACTTGGGAGACCAGAACTGCACACAGTATTCTAGGTGAAGTCTAACCAGTGCCTCGTATAATAATACTAACACTTCCTTATCTCTACTGGAAATACCTCCCCTGATGCATCCCAAGACTGAATTAGCTTTTTTTCCACAGCCATATCACATTGGCGGCTCATAGTCATCCTGTGGTCAACCATTACTCCAAGGTCATCCTCCTCCTTTGTTACTTCCAATTGATGCAGCCCCCGCTTATAACTAAAGTTCTTTTTATTAATCCCTAAATGCATGACCTTACACTTTTCACTGTTAAATTTCATCCTATTCCTAGTACTCCAGTTTACAAGGTCATCCAGATCTTCCTGTATGATATCCCGGTCCTTCTCTGAATTGGCAATACTTCCCAGCTTTGTGTCATCCACTAACTTTATTAGCACATTCCCACTTTTTGTGCCAAAGTCAGTAATAAAAAGGTTAAATAAAACTGGTCCCAAAACTGATCCTGAGGAACTCCACTGGCAACCTCCCTCCAGCCTGACAGATCACCTTTCAGAATGAGCCATTGTTGTCTCCCCTTTAACTAGTTCCTTATTGACCTTTCAATTTTCATATTGATCCCCATCTTTTCCAATTCCTCATGTGGCACTGTATCAAACGTCTTACTGAAATCGAGGTAAATTAGATCCACTGTGTTTCCTTTGTCTAAAAAATCTGTTACTTTCTCAAAAGAGGAGATCAGGTTGGTTTGGCGTGATCTACCTTTTGTAAAACCCTGTTGTATTCTGTTCCATTTACCATTGACCTCAATGTCCTTAGCTACTTTCTCCTTCAGAATTTTTTCCAAGACCTTGCACGCTACAGATGTCAAACTTGAAGGCCTGTAGTTACCTGGATCACTTTTTTTTCCCTTTCTTAAAAATAGGAACTATGTTAGCAATTCTCTGGTCATCTGGTACAACCCCCAAGTTTAGAGATTCATTAAAAATTCTTGCTAATGGGCTTGCAATTTCATGTGCCAGTTCCTTTAATATTCTTAGATGAAGATTATCTGCCCCCCCCCGATTTAGTCCCACTAAGCTGTTCAAGTTTGGCTTCTATCTCGGATACAGTAATATCTACCTCCATATCCTCATTCCCATTTGTCATGCTACCATTATCCCTAAGATCTTCATTAGCCTCATTGAAGAGTGAGGCAAAGGTTGCCCCTGAAGAGTTTGTCCTGAATCAGTTCACTGAGGGGGTAAAGTCTTGCCCCTTACCAAACAGGCTATCCATGGGAGAGAACATGAATGTGAATGCCTATAATTTCTTTGTTTCATGGTTGAATATATTAACATGTATTTACCATTTGAACAAATGTTTTATTACATGTACCATTGAAGTGTAGTGATATCATCAAATTGTCTCTCTCAAGAGAAATGAGATTTATCATGACAGTGAGCCCTTGGCCTTATATAAACAGTATTAATAAGCTGTCAAAGATCTTAGACAATTTCCCATTCATTTTTTCTTCTGGGTTCTTAACAGCTTTTACTTTCATGAAGCCATTCTTCTATGTCTGAAGATAATCAGTGCAATCTCTCTGTGCACTCAATGTCTGTATATACCTTTTGGGGGAATTCCTGCTTGGCTTGCTTTTCAGATAATAATGCTCAGTCCCACCCGAAACTGTTTTCTTTAAAGAGTTTTACCTTGATAGCTATTAGTTTCACTGTCACACTGATGTCCAGAACTAAAAATACCCACTATGTCATATCATATTCTGATGAATGATGTCCTTGGTTAAAAGAAATTTTAACAGAGAATTAGAGAAGTTTTGCTTTCTAAATGGTGATACATATGAAGAAATGTGCCTGGCCTAGAGCAAATTGATCTGTTTCCATACATTTTTCTGTATTCAGACATTTTTTTATGGCAAATCTTATGTTTCTGATTTTCTTATATAAACTACAAGGGAAGCATGAAGAACAAACAAATAATAAAGTTTATCTAAGGGCTAACATTGTAATGTCTTCCAGCCGAAGATCTCAAATTGCTTTACAGATATTAAAGAAATAAACTTTGCAACACTTTTGTAAGATAGATAAATATATTAATTTATAGATGAGGAAACTGAGGCACAGAATGATTAAAACAACACAGCATCCATATAACAGAACAATGAACTGAATCCAGGTATCTTGGCTCAATATATTGCACATAATCATATTATTCCTACATTGTGGTTATGGGTCACTAAATGTCAATTTAAAAATTAATTCACTGGGTATGACTAATGACAAGTAGTATGGTAAAGCCCTGATATTCCTCTTACTTATGCTAGTGTAACTCCGAAGTAAATCCACTGAAGCTAATGAAGCTGCAGTAGTGTGAATTAAGGTCCTGATCCTGCAAGCAGTTACACTAACTCTTCACTTTACTGTCATGAATAGTTCCATGACTATTGGTGGTAGTAACGTTAAGTATGTGCACAAGTGTTTGCAGAATCAAGTCCTGTGTGTTCTTGTCATTGTGATCTTTACAAAGGATGTCAAGAATCAGAGGGGTAGCCATGTTAGTATGGAATTGCAGAAGTGACAAACAGTCCTGTGGCACTTTAAAGACTAACTAAAGCATTAGAGCATAAGCTTTCATGGGCCAATACCCACTTTGGCAGATGCATGCAGTGGAAGTATCCAGGGGCAGGTATAAATAGGTAGGCAAGAACCAGGTTAGAGATAACAGGGTTAGTCCAATGAGGCTGAACCAGCTTGTTATCTCTAATCAGGGAGGGTGAGGTATTCCTCTAGCAGCTGAACTGGAGGTGTGAACAGCGAGAGAAGAGAAACTGCTCTTGTAGTTAGCTAGCCATTCATAATCCCTATTTAGTCCTGAGCTGATTGTGTCAAATTTGCAAATGAATTGCAGCTCTGCAGTTTCTCTTTGCAGTCTGGTCTTAAAGTGTTTTGCTGTAATATAGTGACTTTTAAATCTGTTATTGTGCGTGCAGGGAGATTGAAGTGTTCTCCTACAGGTTTTTGTATATTGCCATTCCTGATATCTGATTTGTGTCCATTTATCCTTTTTCGTAGGGACTGTCCAGTTTGGCCGATGTACATAGCAGAGAGACATTGCTGGCACATAATGGCATATATTACATTGGTAGATGTGCAGGTGAATGAACCAGTGATGGTATGGCTGATCTGGTTAGGTCCTGTGATGGTGTTGCTGGTGTAGATATGGGGGCAGAGTTGGCATCGAGGTTTGGTGCATGGATTGGCTCCTGAGTTAAAGTTATTATGGCATGGTGTGCTGTTGCTGGTGAGAATATGCTTGAGGTTGGCGCGCTGTCTGTGGGCCAGGACTGGTCAGCCTCCCAAGGCCTGTGAAAGCGAGGGATTGTTGTCCAGGATGGGTTGCAGATCACTGAGGATGCATTGGAGAGGCTTTAACTGAGAACTGTAGGTGATGGCCAGTGGTGTTCTGTTGTTTTCTTTCTTGGGCTTGTCTTGCAGCAGCAGGCTTCTGGGTATATGTCTGGCTCTGCTGATCTGTGTCCTTATTTCCTTGTGCGGGTATTGTAGTTTTGAGAAAGCTTGGTGAAGATCTTGTTGGTGTTGGTCTCTGTGTCTGAGGGGTTGGAGCAAATACGATTGTACTTCAGTCCTTGGCTGTAGACAATGGATCGTCTGGTGTGTCCAGGATGGAAGCTGGTGGCATGAAGGTAGGCATAGCTGTCGGTAGGTTTTCGGTATAGAGTGGTGTTGATGTGGCTGTCATTAATTTGCACCGTGGTGTCCAGGAAGTGGACCTCCCATGTAGACTGCTCCAGGCTGAGGTGGACTGTGGGGTGGAAGCTGTTGAAATCATGTTGGAATTCTTCCAGAGTCCTCATTGCACTAACCCTGTTCTCTCTAACCTGGTTCTTGCCTACCTATTTATACCTGCCCCTGGATACTTCCACTGCATGCATCCGATGAAGTGGGTATTAGCCCATGAAAGCTTATGCTCTAATACTTCAGTTAGTCTTTAAGGTGCCACAGGACTCTTTGTCACTTTTACAAAGGATGGAAGCACATGCTTTATTTTAAGCACATGATGGTGTCTTAGAGGCTTCAGTTTCCTCCCACTAACTTTTTAACTCTGAGGGAAATTTTCAGCATCTTGAAAGGAATATTTGGAAATTGTTCCTTTATCCTAATTGGGGTGGCAAGGGTGTTTTTCTTCTTTTAAGGAGTAAAATATTGATTAAAAGAAGTGAAAACAAGGATTATGAAAAACAAAACATTTCCCTAAGACCTATATATATCACAAAAGTGCATTTCTATACCTTTTTCCTATGACTGCATTATAATTTTTGGTTGTAAAAACATATTCTTCCTACTGTATCATGGCATCGAAATCGAAACCTTCCTGGCTCTGTGCAGTTCATCACTATATGTACATGCAAGATAAATGAGACAATGAACAAGGCATAAGTACTTGCCAGGTTTTATTCTAATATAATCTAAAGACTTTGAATTCTGTTCCAAATACTGATGTAATTAGGGCCGTCTCTGTCGGCTGTAGGGGGAAGATTACAGCTGTAAAATGCAATCCTTTCTCCTATTTCCTCTGCTTTTTTCTGCAGAAATATTCAATGGGCTGAGGGGTTTTATTACCAATATTGTGTTTAGAGGAGGGCCATTCTTTTTTTGGGGGGGTCAAATATATTTTTAAATATGTGCATTTTAACTGTTTTTGCCAATGATATGATGATTTCTATTTGCACACTGCACAGAAATATTAAAAGGAGCAAAGCAATATGCTCTGCATGGAATATTCCAGAACAAATCTACCACATCCAGTTCCCAAATATTGCCTTTAAAGGAGCTTGCTTCACATATTTGTCAAATTTTACATTGGTTACATGTAGCATCTTTCACCTAAGTGTATGAGCATACTCTATGGCCCAGATTCTTTTAATGTAAATCAGCAAAGAGCCATTGACTTCAATAGAGTTATGCCAAATTATGCGATGGGAGGATCCACCCCTTCTCTGCCTCAGATGAAGGCAAAAACATTTCCCCCATAAAGGGAGTCAATACACCATACATTCTCTCTACTTTAAAAGGATAGAAATCAGGAAAACCTCATTAAAGAAATGAAAGCAATTAGCTCACTGTATTCCCCATTCAATTAGTACCATCTGATCAGATTTTCTGGATTAGTGAAACTAGTAAAATCATTAAAGCCATTTATATATTGATGAAAAATCATACATAGCTAAAATTAAGAGGGAGGAGAGTTGCAGTCATTTGTGGGTGTGTTTTTTTTAACACACAACTTATATTTCTGGCTGCAAATACTACATGTTATTAGCTATTAATGTGTTTAGTTGTAATGGCCACATAACAAATTCAATCTGTTTGCCTAATCTTCCTAATAAGTCTCTGTATTAGACCAGTGGTTAAACATTTTAATATAAGAAATGTTTTTGGGTAAATTAAACCAGCCTTCCACTTCCTTTTATAGTGGTTTCTCATTCTGGGCTTTAAGGGATACTTTAGCCCTCGAGCAACTTATTTCACAGATGGCACCTTAAGAAGAAGCTTAAAGAGAACAAATCTCTTGTTCATTAGGAGACTGCTAAGAAATTACCATAAATAAATCTCCAGTAGCCACTGACCGCAGCAGGATGAAATATGACTGACCTCCTAGTTGATTCTAAAATAAATAATTTCCCCCCCACCACTCTGACCAAAGATTTAGAGAATTCCATTAACAGACAGACACAGTACTTTTGGAAAGATGCATCCTTCTGAGCAAAGGCTTCTCCTTGCTTTTTAGGGTGAAGATATTTATCCTCTTCTGCTATTATAATATTCTGTGCTCCAGAGAGGTTGTCCTAAGCTGTACTTCTTACGAGCACAGATAAGCTGATAAAATTGTTCTTAAGATGTTTCTGGCTAAGATACTTTTAACGGATTAAAATGAATAAGCAGTCTGAACAGCAGTTTAGTGTTATAAAGGACACTTTATTCTACAGGCATTTCCTGCAACAACATTCAGAGAGTGCTGCTCCAGGAGCTTTATTTTAGTGCCAAAACACCACAGAAACTTTTAGCTTCACTATATTAACCCTACCAAGATCATTATAGATAGAAACTCTTATAGTTGTGGAAGTGTCAAAATAGCCCAGAACTCCTGGCTTCATTTTCTGAATGCTTCTAATTAGGAAGAGAGACATTTGAGTGCCCTGAAAGATGTACCCATTTTTAAATGTCTGTAAAAATAAAAATGGAGTACTTAGGGGCTTGATTATAGCTTTTAGCCAAATGGCCTGGTTTGAGATGGTATCCCATGGGGAAGCTTTGGGAAGGATTGTACATCAAGGAGGCACAATGCCACTCAGAACACCTGGGCATGCAGCAGGATCCCTGAACAGTTTATTTTCAGACTTTAAAGGAAGTGCAAATATTGAAGGTGTAAAAGAAAATGTATTTTGTCCTAGAGAAGCAGCTATTTTTGCTGAAACAGGCTAATGTTTATATAGCACTTTTCATCCATAGATCTTAAAGTGTTTTACAAAAGCAGGGAAGTCAGCATCATTACCCCCATTTTACAGATGGATAAACTGAGGCACGAGGTGGGAAATGACTTGCCCAAGCCAGTGATAAAACCAGGAATTAAATCTAGGTCTGTTGAAGTCCAAATCCAGGGCCCACTATGCTAAAGAACACTGTCTCCCTATATACTTTGTTTGTTTCTTTGATACAACAAGAGCTTCACTAAATATTTCATGGCTTGTTTCTTTATTTCTCCCCTTCTCCTTAACTTCTTGTGTTGGATTTTATTAGGCTGAGTTAGATGACTAGGCAAGAGATCTTCATTTCCATCTCTAATTTATATGATACCCAGTAATTATGCACACATCGTTTGGGTCAACATAATTAGCTTTAATTATTCCTTGTACTCACAAGCATTCTTGGTGCTTAACCCAAACAAAAAGTCAGAGGCCTACATTTTTAAAAGTGACTAGTAAGTTTGGGTGTCATTTATAGTGTAGAATGATCTACTTGAAATGTTTCAGGTTGAAAATTGGGGTCTAATATGGCTCTGCTCAATTCCCCATAACCAAAATGCATGTAGCAAGCCAAAATATAGGAGAAGATTGCAAAGAAAAGAAAACTAGAGCTGTGTATGCTATTTTCACTGCCTCTCATCACGGGCACACACACTTTTCTGGCAGAACCAGTTTGCATAGGTATGCAGACTCTAAAGTTAGGAAAAGTTAAGGATAAAACAGTTTTCTTCAGTTGAATATCATACGCAAGTATTCAACTTCAGTTGAATACCCATATGCAAGATCTGCGTTCAAAGTTTAGCTGGTTTGCCAGAATCAGGGCTAGCTGCAATAGTGGTAAATGCCAATCAGCTGTCATAAGGTGATTTTTTTTTTCTTATCCCACATCTAGCCTAAACTAAGGAGGTCAGGAGCCCATTAAGCTGTTTAAAGAAAAACTAACCAGCACATCATAGGAATGTTTTAAAAGAGAGTATGTACAGTTCAGTATTGAGCACACTGCCATTTTCATGGAGTTAAATCTTACAATAAAAGAAAGGAAAGGGATCTTAGTGTGTGCACGTATACGCACAATTTTCAAAAATACATTTATCACTTAGGCAAAACATTTCATAGAACCAAAGTTCAACTTTTATTCCGTTATGCTTAAAGATATTGCCATTTGACCCATTAAAACAATTTTTTATATCATGATTCTGTGACATAGTTCAATGACTGTTGGCTCTAATTTTAGGTCCCCAAAAGAGAGTGGGGTAACTTTCTGCCCTATGGATGCCAGCTTTGTGGTGTTTCAATTTTTTTTTCCCAATCCACAATCTCACTAACTTCAGTCAGAATATTTCAAGTAGAGGAAAGATACATCATTGTATGCAATGAATAGGATTATATATGTATCTGTATATAATCTGTATGTTATCAAAAGTTGGACTAACCTTTTTCTTCTTGCCCTCACCAGTGTTAATATCAGCTTAATTGTAGTGTTTTGAATGTCCCTTATAGTATAAGTGACAAAGAGTCCTGTGGCACCTTAAAGACTAACTAAAATTTTAGAGCATAAGCTTTCGTGGGTTAATACCCACTTCCTCGGATGCATGCAATGGAAGTATCCAGGGGCAGGTATAAATAGGTAGGCAAGAACCAGGTTGGAGATAACAAGGTTAGTCCAATGAGGCTGAACCAGCTTGTTATCTCTAATCAGGGAGGGTGAGGTGTTCCTCTAGCAGCTGAACTGGAACCGTATAGTATAGTATAGTATAGCAACTTTCTTTTACAAGAGTTGCTGTGATATGTTTGTGGCAAAGTAAACCATATAAGATTTCCCATAACATTTAGCAACAACAACGTCTTACAATAACTGTCACAGTTTCAGGGCAATTGTATGTGGATTCCCCTTCTGTGGTTCACCGAGAGCACTCACTTTAGCCTACTAGCTCCTAGCCATCACCCTTCTTGAGTGGAGAACTGCATCTCACTCAGCCCTGCCTGGGGATTTTAAGGCTGTATAGCTCCCTGCTGTAGGAAAATTAGGGCTTTCTGTGCTTGGCATCTTATGTTGTATAATGGAAGGGTCAACCTACTCAGCATATTTTAGGCAAGGTTTTTTACTATGCTAGCACAGACTTACACAATCCCTATCCTTCTCCTGAAAGCAATCAACAGTCCATCTGCAATCACCCAGTTTTCTCTTAAAAGTGGTTTCAAAATGGGCTTTGAGGCAGAGAAAGAGGCTCTAGTAGCAGCAGAGAAGTGGAGGGAAGTAAAAAGGGGATCCTTCAGAATTTGGAGAAAAATATAATGTTACAGCCGTCTATAAAAAAATGAGTTTCTGAGAAAAACTGAAAACGTAAACTTAGATTAGTTTCTTGGGGTGCTAGTGGTTATTACATACTGTTTGTAGAGCACTTTGACACATTTTACTTTTTCACTTATAATAGTTTGTAAAAATACTTAAGACTTCACATTTCAATGTACATTTTAAATGCAGAGTAATTTTTCTTTGTTTTTTTGCTTATGTTGTCCAACTGAATGTTAAACTCCTTCTACCTGAAAATCTGAAATTCCACAAAGAATTTGTTTTGTGGAATGATTATTCTCCAGAGTCGAGACAATATTTCTGTGTTCTGCATATTGATTTCATTCTAGTTAAATTACTGTCCGGTACAGATCCACAGTGTATGTAAACTTGGTATAGCATCATTGAAATTAAGGGGTCTACACTAATTTACACCAGCTGAGGATCTGGCATTTGCCTATGTATTGTATTCAGTATCTAGTTGTCAGGATTGCCTCACTCTGAACTCTAGGGTACAGATGTGGGGACCCACATGAAAAAAGAAATAACCCCCTCCAGCTTATTTTACCAGCTTGGGTTAAAATGTTTTTCCCCAGAACACAACTTCTTCTGTATCTGGACCTGGTACATTGCCACCACCAAACTAGGTCTAGGGTAGTTTGGGACCCTTCTTTCCCTTTCCACTAACCCCCCAAACTTCTTCCTTCCATGGGAAACTTGAGAGAAAAAAAACAAACCTCTCCTGCTCCTGCGAGATGTGCCCGATCCAAAACCAGGATCTTACACAATGAAAAACAAGCAGTCAGCTTCTTAAAAGAAAGATTTTAATAAAAGAAAAAAAGAAAGGAATAAATCCCTTATAACCATCAATAGAACAGCATCTACCATAATCAACAAAAGGATTCAGAAACCAAACCTCTCCCCCGAGGCAACTTTCTCCCACTGTTGATATCTCTGCTGAAGCTTACAATATCAAGAAGCATCCAGCCAACACTCACCACTGAGAACCCTCCAAGTGATAAAAAGAAGGTAAACTTACTGACTACAATACTTGATAGAATCTTATAGTTACAGTGAAAGACATAGCTGTGTTCATCCCATAGCCAAGGTGAACAGAGAGAGAGCCAGAGAGAAACTGAAACTTAAAATCCTTTGTCTCCTGAGGAATTTCTCATTGGTCAGTTGTCCACCTCTCAGGTTACCTTTAGCTTAACCCCTTACAGGTAAACACTAATTCTAGGCTACTTCACACTTATGACACTAGTTATAGCAAGTAAGAAGCTGTCACAGTCAGAAGATATAGTCATTAAGGTTAAATTTATTGTCCTTCTTATCTTGAAAATAGGAACTTATTACACCCATGAATATATTTCCAAGTAGTAATGTAATTCAAACTTATTTTCATTTTTTTTATTCCTGGAATAAATGTACTCTTCATTTCTAGGAAGACCTTGCTTTTCACTAGTATCCTATATTATACATACATAGGAGCCAGTGACATTGTTAGAGTAGGCGTCTTACTATAGATGATATAAAAAATACCTTAAGAGCAGAGGTATGTTTCTTAGCACACTAACACATACTCAGCCAAATTTTGCATTTATATGTAGTCACGTTCTGGTAAATTGATATATTGTTACCTCTGTCTATGTCTTAAAGAATAGATTGCCTAAGTCAAGCTATTCTTAAAGGCACAGAAGTAATATAGAGAAAAGACCTATGTTCTCTAATATACTAGCAGCAATTTGTGTAAACTCTCAGTTACTTTTCATACACTAATGCAGTACCTTGCATCTCCCTCACATAAGGACAGAATCTGCCCCTTTTGCTTGCAAATCCTCTCAAACTTCCCAGGAGATTGCTGTATGTTTTCTGATTTCCATAGTCCTTTTATTGCTTCTAGCGCCATTGCACTAAGCTTTCCATTTTGCAAACCAAACAACTTTAAAGGATGAGATTCTTAGCTGTTGTAACTGGGCATAGCTGGGTTGAAGTCAGGGGTTACACTGATTTGATCTAGCTGAAGATGCAGCCCAAAATTACTAATGAGGCTCACCTGCAAGTGCTCTGCATGAGGAACCCCTGTTGAAGTCTTTGGAAAGGCCAAATGTAGAATACTGTAAATGGAAGATCAGGGTCAAAATTTGTCAAGAGGAAAGTGCCTCAAGGGCTTTGTTTTAAATAATTACAAGTTAATATGATGAGCAAAGATATTAAATAACTCTTTCAGGTTTTTATTTATATCCAAAGAATACTTTATAAAAGTTGGAAAAATCCCGCTGGCTAATATTTTGTTCTCCTGGCCACATTCAACATACAAGTTCACAAAAAGAGTAAGAATATGCAAATTCCTCTGGTAAGGTTCTTCATGATAAACTGATCTTGACTCCTCTCATTGCATCAAACCACTTTACAAAGTCCATCAGTGGATGACTTATTATGCCATAACCTTCTGAATTTTGCACTTGAATTGTGCACTATCCTTGAAAGGATAGCTTTACAGAAAGGTTTCCCTGTGCAATAATTATGGAAGCAGTATAGAATTAAAATATGGCATTCTGAGGAGTCATGTGAAAAGCCAAAGGAATTGTCCGAGTTCAGCTTATGTTAACAATTTTATGACAATTTTATGTAAAAGTTAGACTTCCTACATCACTAATGTAGGAACTTTTTTTGCATTGTCATTTAACTGTAGGGAACATACTTCACTGAGAGTACTCATCAATTTCTGCTGTCTTTTCAGTACTACTTGAAATGCTAAACCATTTAATCAGAATAACTTAACAAAATAGTTTGGATTTGATTGGTTGAGGAGGGACAAGGGATTGTTTTATCCATAAAATACTTTGAATTAGAAGATCTGGATTCTCTTCTCAGCTGTGCTACCGATGTTCCATGCAACCTATGGACAAGTCACTTAGGCCATGGTTACACTGGCACGTTATAGCGCTATAAAGCCCCCACGAGCGCTATAACCTACTCTCCGTCCACACTGGCAAGGCACTAAGAGCGCTATAACCGCGGAGTTATAGCGCTATTATAAATCCACCTCCTCATGGGGAATAAGGGCTGTAGCGCACCTGCTGTAGCGCTACAGGAAGAATGTGGACACCCACTGCGTATTAATTGGCCTCCAGCCTGTCCCATAATTCCCGTTCGAGCCACTCTGGTCATCACTTGCAAACTCTTTTGTCCTGTCCTCAGGTGACCACACGTCAGAACCGCCCTTTAAAGTTCCAGGGAAATTTGAAAATCCCCTTCCTGTTTGCTCCAGCCAAGCGTGGCGTGGTCTCTGGGAATCGTTGCAGGTGATCATTCTCATTGATCATCATGACTCCACGTGCCATGCTTCCTCGCAATAGGCGATCCCCAGCATGGAGCAATAGTGAGGTGCTGGACCTCATCAGCTGTTGGGGGGAAGAGGCTGTTCAGTCTCAGCTGCGGTCTAGCCGCAGGAATTTTGACACCTATGGGCAGATATCATGGGCCTTGGCAGAAAGAGGCCATGAGCAGGACACTCTGCAGTGCCGCGTTAAGGTAAAGGAGCTTAGGAATGCGTATCGCAAAGCCCGCGAGGCAAACGGCCGCTCCGGGGCAGACCCGGTGACTTGCAGATTTTATAAGGAGCTGCACGCGACACTTGGTGGTGATCCCCACGGTTACTCCATCGACCACCACGGACACTTCCCAGCCCACCAGTGAAGGGGGGGGTGAGGAGGAGGACGAAGAGCAGGAGGATGAAGAAGAGGAGGAGGATGAGGACGAGGCGGCAGAGACCCAGGGCACGGAGGAGTCCCTGGATGCATGCAGCCAGGAGCTCTTCTCAACCCAGGAGGGCAGCCAGCCACAGCGTCCGGCGGTTGCAGGGGCCAGCTCAGCAGCAGATTGCGGAGGTAAAGCTGCTTTTCTCTGGGAAAGGCTGGCAGCTTGGGGTGGAAAGGGATGAGGGGGGCATTCCACCTGGAGCTCTTCTCAAGCCAGGAGAAGGGCAGGGGGGCATGCAGCCAGGAGCTCTCCTCTAAAGCCAGGAGGAGGGCGGCCAGCCACAGCGTCCGGCGGTTGCAGGGGCCAGCTCAGCAGTGCATTGCGGAGGTAAAGCTGCTTTTCTATGGGGAAGGCAGGCAGCTTGGTGTGGAAGGGGATGCTTGCATGCTTGCCTACATGTGGAATAGAGCATTGATGTAGTCTATCACATCGCGGTAGTCATCATCAGTAATCTCTTCAAAGGTCTCAATAAGAGCACTTGCAATGCGCCTGCGCAGGTTTCCCGGGAGAGCCAGCGTGGTCCCCGTCCTGGTAATGGTCACTAGTCCCTGCCACTGTGCTACAATGGGTGGGGGGAGCATTGCTGCACATAGGCAAGCTGCATATGGCCCTGGGCGGAAGCCGCATCTTAATAAAATCCCTTCCCTTTGCTCCTCAGTGACTCGAAGCAACGAGATATCTTCCAGGACAAACACCTACGGAGAATGTTGGAACAGTGTTCAGAGTAGGGCTCCTGCCACTTCCTGGCACTCCCCCGCCCTACTTTTCAGGGCAGGGAAGAAATCCTTCCCCCTGCCTGCTGCTCAGAGTCGGGCTCCTGCAACTTACCGGCACTCCCCACCCCCTCCCCCACCACAGCTTTTCAGGGCAGGGAAGAAATCCTTCCCCCTGCCTGCTGCTCACACTGTGGCTCCTGCAACGTACCGGCACTCCCCACCCCCTCCCCCAGCACAGCTTTTCTTGGCCAGGGAAAAAATCATTTCCTTTGCCTCTGGAGTACACTCACCATGGCAGGGGCTCCGTTGCTGTTGCTGTGCTCTCTGCGGGACAGGCAAACGGGGAATGCGGTGGAATGATAGGCATGTCTGCTCTTTACAAGGGAACCACTGTTAAATGTATCTTTTTATTTTAGAAGGGTCGTCCTTCACCCCTTCGCCATCGCTCTTATCAACAGCTGAGAGGCTCAGGCGACTGAGGAAGCGGCCACGAAGGAGCAAAGAGGATCTTGTACAGCAAGTAATGCAACAGGCTGTAACGGAGAATCGAGTTGCACAGAGGTGGAGGGAGAATGAGAGCAAGTTGAGGGAGAAGGCGCGGAAGGAGAATGCGATTCACCGCCGGAAAAGCACCGACAAGCTGCTCTCATTACTGCAGCTTCAATTGCAGAGTATGCAGCGGCTTGTCACCCTTGCGGAGCAGAAGCTCCGCACCCACCACCCCAATTATCGTTTGCCCCAACTCCCTTCCCCTTCCTTGCTTCTGTACCCTCCAGGCCACTATCATCAGCCAAATGGTTATCACCATCCACAGCTGCCTCCAACCCCTCTGTCTTCACCGGACAACCCCCAGACCCCAGACCATTATCCACTGCAGTCTACCCCTAATAACATGCCTTACTGCCCTCCACAAATGGGGTTCGGGGGACATGGCCAGTTTGAGGGCACTGGAGACTCAGAGACCCGGACATACTCTGATCTCTGACTGACCCCACGACACCCCCATTGCACCTCCCCTGCCTTCCCCCTCACATGCATCACAATATTTTCTTTCAGCAACCGAAGTACCTGTTCAATACATGAATTGTCTTCTTAATAAATTGGTTTCTTTATTAAGTGTACATACATTATTACAGGCTACAGAAAAGCAAATGCCTGTTCCTGTTAAAAGAATGCTCCCTCCCTCCCTCCCTCCCTCCATCTTCACCTCACTTTAGAACTGGCTTTCAGCCTCAAAATGCTCCCTCAAGGCTTCCCTGATCCTAACAGCCTCGCGCTAGTCCCCTCCAAGAACCCTGCTCTCTGGCTGGGCATATGTGGCCTCCAGGCGTTGAACCTCCGAGGACCATGCCTGAGTGAAGCCTTCGCCCTTCCGCTCACAAAGATTATGTAGGGCACAGCATGCGGAAATAACCGCAGAGATACTACCCTCGGCCAAGTCTAGCCTCCCATAAAGACAGCGCCAGCGCGCCTTGAGACGCCCAAAAGCACACTCCACAGTCATTCGACACCGGCTAAGCCTGTAGTTGAACCTTTCGTGACTGCTGTCCAGGCTCCCTGTGTAGGGTTTCATGAGCCAGGGCATTAAAGGGTAAGCAGGGTCACCAAGAATCACTATGGGCATTTCCACTTCCCCCACGGGGATCCTCTGGTCTGGGAAAAAAGTCCCGGCTTGCAGCTTCATGAACAGGCCGGTGTTGCGGAAGATGCGTGCGTCATGCACCTTTCCAGACCAGCCAGCGTTAATGTCAGTAAAACGCCCACGGTGATCCACAAGCGCCTGGAGAACCATGGAGAAGTACCCCTTTCGGTTAACGTACTCCTCAGCTAGGTGGGCGAGCGCCAGAATAGGTATATGGGTCCCATCTATCGCCCCTCCACAGTTAGGGAAACCCATTTCTTCAAAGCCAGCCATGATGTCATGCACGTTATCCAGAGTCACGATTTTTCGTTACAGGATGCGATTAATAGCCCTGCACACTTGCATCAGCACAACTCCAACGGTCGACTTTCCAACCCCAAACTGGTTGGCCACCGATCAGTAGCTGTCTGGTGTAGCCAGCTTCCAGATCGCGATAGCCACCCGCTTCTCCACCGGGAGGGCAGCTCTCAGTCTGGTGTCCTTGCGCCGCAGGGCAGGGGCGAGTTCAGCACACAGTCCCATGAAAGTGGCTCTTCTCATTCGAAGGTTTTGCAGCCACTGCTCGTCATCCCAGACTTGCATGACGATGCGATCCCACCACTCTGTGCTCGTTTCCCGTGCCCAGAAGCGGCGTTCCACGGCCGTGAGCATGTCCGTTAATGAGACAAGAAGCTTCGTGTCAAATGCATTCACCGCTTCGATCTCGTCTTCAGACTCATCACTGTCATCCTGCATGTCAAGGATTAACTCCACTGCACACAGAGATGTGCTGGCGACAGTCGTCAGCATGTTCCTCAGCAGTTCTGGATTCATTGCAGCACTCGACAATGGAAGATGGAGCGTGCCTTGCTGAAACCCTTGAAAGATGGCGCCGGAGGTGGAAGGAAACACAGGGATTGCTGGGATATGCCAAAAAGCATCATGGGTAGTTCAAACAGGATATAGAATGCCCCACAAGTGATGCCCCCCTACCACAAGGCATTGCGCCAGATCAGGAAGAGGTGTACTGTGGGATACATGCCCTAATGCGCTGCTCTTAATGCCATATTAAGTGCCACAAATGTGGCCATGCTATAACGCTGGAGCATCTCAGTGTGGACATACAATAGCGCTATTATTGCTGTATAAGGGGACCGCTATAACCAATAGCGCTATAATCTTGTAAGTGTAACCATACCCTCAGACCCATTTTTTCCCCTCAAATGTCGCCACTCATTTTGGATGCCTCAGTCTCCACGCTTCTGCATTGGAACACCTAGGGCCTGTCATTTAAAGTTGAAGAGTACCATCATCTCCCACTGAGATTAAATGCAGTTGCACATACTGAATATTTCTGAAAACTGGACCTAAGGAATGTATGATATAGGTGCCCACAAAGGAAAGCACCCCAAATTAGTGGCTGCTTTCTCTGTGGTAATATGGAAATACTACTATTTGTCTCAAAAGGATGTTATGAGACTTAAGTGTTTTGAGATCGTTATAGAGAAATTTCTACTCCTAAATTTCCATTACTCCACATTACACCCTGTAACATTCTGTTGTGTTTCTGGCCGCTCCTGTATAATAAAATGGGTTCTATTAGAGTATGAATCAATAAGGCATCAAATGGCTAGCTCAGATTGGTTGTTTAAGCCAGATTTCTCTAATTTCAGATTTCTAATGACAAAAGAGCAGCACATGCAGAAAGGTAATACATACTGATCTGGGATCACATCCTGTCCTTTCGCATGGATCCAAATTCTTAACATTTTCATGTGTTTTTATACATTACTTTTTAACCTCATTTTACAATTTGCTGTTAGCTGTGTAATTTAGCATTGCCCAATCATTATTAAATGGCAACCTGCTGTTCATAGCCCAAACAGTCACAAAAGATCATAACAATTCTGACAATACATTAACATGGATTCAGAACAAGAGTCTTAAGCAATCATTTCATTTTGCCCTTGAGATTGGTTACATACCCATTTGCAACATTTTTCACAAGGTGATTTATATCTCAGTAATCTTTTTGCTAGAATTTTCTCTCCTTCTACAATGTGTCTACCTACTTAACCACAACCACACAAAAGGGATAACTTGTTGTTCAAATAGTGCTAGCCAATCATTAAGTTCAAACCAATCTTAAGCAGCTGCAAAAGTAGGTTATAAAAGAGAGATTTTTGCTCTTTAAGCAAATCAGATCTACCTAATGTTGCCAATATATTGTGTCAAATACTTTGCAGAACTGTGATAGTGACTCAGGAAGAGGCGTAAGGATTATAGTACAGGGCACTCTTTAAAAAAATATGGAGAGACCTAGTCAGAATCAGATACCTAAGGAATTCTTTGAGTAGGGCAAACCTTTAGAACAGACTAGCTCCTTTTTCTAAAAGACACAATTACTGTGCTTTGAAAAAACGTCACCTGGCCACACAAGGCATTTTAAATGGTTACAAGAAACTGATCTCCAATAACTTAGCAAAGTATTTAACTCATGAATCATTTGTCTCCGATCCCATAAAAAAGTATTTATTGTTTTTAGCAAATACATTATGGCTTGTTGTGAGGATACAAAAAGGTTAAAAATAAGTCAATATGTTAAGAAATAGAGAAACTTCAGAGTAGTGTATAAATGGAGAAATATCTGTGCAATCAACTCTTTTTAGACTTGATTGTTTTTTCTGTCTATAAAAAACATGGCTGTATGTGGCTTCACACACAGCAAGCTAAGAATCATTAGCTCTATGAGGTGTATGGTAGGTCTGTACCCTATAGAAGGCTTGTGCTTAGACAGCCTCAGTTTGTACAGTTCATGATACAATTTATTCTACTTGCTAAATTTGAAGTATAGTTGACATAGGAAGTTCCTGGTAGCAATTAAACCTTCTTTTACTGGGGTTTTGAAGTGCAATGAAGCAGGAAAGTCTAGTGAAAAAATTCTTTGGGCCTGATCTCCCTTTTCCTTATGCTTAAGGTGACCAGAAAGCAAGTGTGAAAAATCAGCGCAGAATGTTGGGGCTAATAGGAGCCTATCTAAGAAAAATATCCAAAAATCAGGACGGTCCCTATAAAATCAGGACATCTGGTCACCCTACTTATGCTGATGTAAATAACTCAATTGATGTCAATAGTGGTACACCAGTTTAGGAGCAATTTAATGTAGAGGAGAATTATTACCTGTAGACCCAGGCTATTTAAATTTGAATAATATGTAACAGATCTCTTTAGAGACTGGGAGCCTGCTAGGACCAGACTGGTGAGCATTTACTCGGGAGTAGTCCCTGTGAAACCAGTGAGACTACTTGTGTGAGCAGTTGCTCATCGGTGAAGTAAGGGTTTCACAGTGTGTCCCTATGAAACTTGGTTTTACAAAACTGAATTGTGGAAAATTAATGCTAGAATCAGTACAGGAGTATACCATCACTACGTGAATCTACCAGTGACACCTGAAATAATGCTTTTTACAGTAACTTTTGTACCATTTCTGAGCAGAAAAAATGGATATACCTGTTATACAATGCATTTATATTTGACCATTAGGTGAAACACACCACCTAACTTGATGGAAAGGTAACACTTGTCAAATTGACCTAGTACAAAAATGCTTTTATCCAGAAATGGATAACAATTTCTAAGGGTAAGTAAATACTTGCTACAGGTTACCAAGAGCTGTGTGTTTGCTGTTCCCTGAATTAATAGGAGTAATTTTGTGCAATTTTCTTAAGAGCTTTAAAGGGTGAAGACCTAACAGCTTTGAAAGCTTTAATTCTTCATTATTATTACTTGGTCTCTTTTCTGACCTGGAAAACTTGAGCTTAATCTGGAAAATTCTTTCTTTCTACTTGCCATCTTTGAGCAAATAGTGTGGCCAAAGAGAGTGTTCATTCACTTTTATTTTGATACTCTACCTCAGGGGTGAGCAAACTTCTTGGCCCAAGGGCCACATCAGGGTTGCAAAACTATATGGAGAGCTGGATAGGGAAGGCTGTGCCACCCCAAACAGCCTGACCCCTATCCTCTGCCTGACTGACCCCTCAGAACCTCCGACCTATCAAACCCCACAGCTCCTTGTCCCTTGACCACCCACTCCTAACACCCCCAGTACTTGATCCATTCTACTTAATGTGTAGACATTATATATTGTGCACACAGGATAAGAAAACAGGTATTTTGCTAAAAACTCCAAGTTACAGTGTTTGTGTTATGATTACAGTGTACCGTAATCATTATTCCAGTGGTGGTCCTGCACAATTCAGGGAACTTCAGTAGCAAAATAACTATAATTTATTGACGTGGATTTTTTTGTTGTTGTTTGTGTGCTTTAGTACATGGTCCAATGCTTGTTGACATGCTCCAATGCCTATTTGACAGAACCATTACTCACCTGCATTGGTTTGAAAAACTAAACATTTTTTTACTGTAAATAGACTATCTTAGAGTGAATAACAGGGATGTAGGAAGTTGTAAGGATAAGAACATAAGGAAAACTGCAGTAATTGACCATAATACACTGTGCTTAGTGTGACAAAGTTCCTCCTCTACCTTTGTGGGTCCTGCACTTATTGGAGGATTTGCTTGCCTCAGAGATTCACAGTAGCCCTCAGTTTAGCCACTTGCATGGCTCAAATCTGCTGTTTACTCAGATAACCTCATCACTGGCCAGCATGGGAAGAAAAGAGTAAGAACAATCCCCGAGGTCTCTGCTGATCGTCCTCCCAACACCTTTTTTTTTCTCATCACAGGGCCTTCCTCCTGATCTCTGTTAATGCTTGTACTCCTCAGTCTTCCAGCAGCATGTCCTCTCACTCTCAGCTCCTTATGCACACCTCACTAACTGGAGTGAGAGTCTTTTAAAACCAGCTGTCCTGATCAGCCTTAATTCTAGCAGCTTCCCAATTGGTGTCCTGATTAGCCTGCCTTCCTTAATTGGTTCTAGACAATTCCTGAGTGTTCTGGAATAGTCCCTGTTATCTTACCCAGAGAAAAGGGACTTGCTTAATCTGGGACTAATGTATCTACCTTTGACCACTCTCTTGTAGCCATCTGACCTGACCCTGTCACATTACAAACCCTGCAGTCTTTGTTCAGGCAAAACTCCCATTGAAGTCAATGAGTGGGAGATAAGTTTTGGTGCTCCATGAATTAATATAAATGTGTGAAATTTTCTTTAGCAGGAAGTCAGGGTTATAGTACCAGAGAAAAAGTTTCAGGGTTTGCCCTTCAAAAACTGGTTGAGGTACACGTAAATGTCAGAGGTAATAAACTGGCAGTTTACTTTCATTGCTATTATTATGTGTTGCAAGCAGACATAACAACCTGTTTCTGATGCCCTTCAGGTTGTTCCTATTACTTCCCCTCAAGTCACAATAATGTCAGTTCGGTCATATTTCAATTTGCATCCCCCTCCCTCATCAATGGAAGTGTCTGTAGTAGAGATGTATACATCCATGGGCTTCACCTGGAGGTGACCGTTCTAACTCAGTGCATCAACTAGCCTAGCCCTGCTTCACCCAGACTGACATTGACTGCTTCTGGGGATACCTCTCCTGGTTCAAGATGCCCTGGCAATGTGGCACTTACATGTGACTTGTGATATTATAGCTCTGCTCCAATTACATTTACCACCTCTGGGTTCCTAAGCTGGTCTCTGCTTCTTTCAGTGTTACCCTGGAATGAAAGCTTATTCCAACCTTTACGTTTATGACTTGACACTGGAATATGACCTAGCAATCTGGTACATTTTCAAAATGTCTGTCTTCTCCTTGTCATGTAATTTTAGAAGAGCATGTGAGATTTATGACCTTCCATAGAATTTGTATTTATTTTTACAAATCTCTCTGTGTATGCACAAGTATATAAAACTTCTTTAATCAGATCTCATGATTCCAGCAGATCTACTCATGTCCCTGGTCACCTAGACATGTTGAGGGCATTTTTTTGGACAGTATCATGTGCTGGTCACTCTTGGCTATAAGATTCAGACTTGAAGTACTTTTCATTTAGTTCAGTAAGGCAAATCATTTTAGAATGATAAAAGATACAAAGTTCAGGGATATTTGAATGTGGATTTTGATTTGGGCCCATCTCTAAATCCTATGTGTGTGTGTGTCTTGTTTTTTGTTTTTAGAGTGATTGAAGTGTGAAAACTTCAAGGTAGTGGGGAACAAGGTAGTGGGAAAGGAAGAAAGTGGAGGCAAAAAAAATATGTTTGCATAAGCCAACATTTGGGCTAATTTTTTCAAAATATTTGTTCATTAGAATTCCCTGGATAACTTTCTTAAATGATTCTTTCTTCAATAATGCATTTTATTTCATCTGCTTTGAATCTAGCTTACTAAGCCTCCTCTGCCTGTTGTCCCTTCCTCTGACAAGTTTCAGCTGCTTTAGGCTGCCACAACCTGATACACTGTCTACTGCTTGTGGCATTGCTTCTGCAAGAAAAAGGCCCTGAAATATCTGTGGCCCATATGGCTCAGATTGCAAGATCAGGGCCTTGGAGACTTCGTTTGAAGGCTTAGTACAGTATCTCATTAGAGAACAAGGGCCATATTCTGATTCTCTTCTTGCCTGGATTCCTGTTTTTTATGTTTGTAGGTTAGTAATTACAGAGACAATTTTGGACCCAAAATTATTTGTAGGTTCAATGACAATCCTTTATAGTTCTAAGTACCCTTGTCAGGGGCTCCCTCCCCACTCTGAACTTTTGGGTACAGATGTGGGGACCCGCATGAAAAGACCCCCTAAGATTATTTTACCAGCTTAGGTTAAAACTTCCCCAAGACACAAGTTTCTCCTGTGTCTGGAACAGTATGCTGCCATCACCAAGCATTACCCCAAGAACTAGGGGCAGGGCCACTTGGAGCCCCCTCTCTTTCCAAAAATCCTCCCAAGCCTATACCTCCTGCCCTGGGAGAGGCTTGAGAAAAACCCCTCACAAATTCTGCTAGGTGAGCCTGATCCAAAAGCCTGGATCTTACACAATGGAAAACAAAGCAGTCAAATTCTTAAAAGAAAGATTTTAATTAAAGGAAAAGGAGAGAAACGAAATTTCTATATGAATCAGTGGAAAACACTTTGCAATCACAAAAAGAATCAAAGGAAAACCCACACCACAGAGGAATTCCTCCCCCCTCTGCTGAGTTTCAAAGTTATAGAGAAAACACAGAGAAATCTCCCTAAAACCTGAGAAATTCACAAGTGAAAAAACAATAGAATCTACAGCCTTGCTGGCTAAATTACTTACTGTTGCTGGTGAAAAAGAATATAGATTAGATCAGGGATCTCAAACACGTGGCCCACAGGCCACATGCAGCCCACGGAGCCCTTCCCTGTGGCCTGCCAAGCTCCCCACAGCCCCTGCATCCTTCCTGAGTTGTTTTCTGGGGCCGCTAAGCTCTCCGCCTCCTTCTCCTCCCTCCCTCACCCGCTTCCCACATGCTGCTTCCCGCTGCTTTTCCTACCCCCAGGCAGTTCTCTGGCAGCATAGCAGTTTCCGGGAGGGAGGGGCCAGGAGAGGTAAGCCTCCCACAGAGGGGAGGAGAGGAAGAAGAGGAGAGGATTTGGGAAAGGGGTTGGACTTAAGGGTTGGGAGGGAGTTGGGGTGAGAACTTTGGGGAAGGAGTTTCAAGGGGACAGGGAAGGAGTTGGAAGGGGCGGAGCAAGAGTGGAGTGGGGGTGCAACCCAGTGCAGGGGTGAGATTTAACAGAAGTAAAGAAGTTGTTATAAAAAGATAATAAATTTAATAGCACACTATATTACTCTTCATTTTTTTTCATTTTTGACTATACTTTTATATTGTTGTACATGTAACACTGAGGCTGAGTATGAGGCTCAGATTTGTTAGGCAGTGGAGTAGTTCACCTAAGTTAGGAGTCTCAAACACATGACCCACGGGGTTATTTTCTGCAGCCCACCAAGCTCCCCGAGCCCCTTTCCTCCCCCCAACTTTATTTTCTGCAGCTGTCAAGCTCCCCGTGCTCCCCACCCCCTCCCTGCCTACCTCCAGGCGTTTCCCACTGCCAAACAGCTGTTGGCGGTGCTTAGCACTTTCCAGGAGAAAGCGGGAAGGAGTGGGGCTCTGCGCACTCAGAGGAGGCAGAGCAGGGGTGGGACCTCATTGAAGGGGTGGAGTGGGGGCAGGGCTGGGGGCAGAGATGGGGGGGTGTCAGTTGTACGGCCCTCGGGCCAATGCACTAGTTCTCATGTGGCCCTCGTGGTCATTTGAGTTTGAGACCCCTGGATTAGACGGAGAGAAGAAAACTGTCTGATTCCCCTGAAAGCCCAAAGCGAATGAGAGACAACAGATAAAGCACTTTCCCTCCCCACAGGTTTGAAAGTCTCTTCGGTCCCCATTCGTTCTCTTGGTCAGGTGCCAACCAGGTTTCTTTTAGGTTCTTAACCCCTTACAGGTAAGCAGGAATTCTAGGCTACTTTATGCTTATGACAACCTGATTTAAAGACAAGGAACCCACCGGCAGAGTATTCATTATGAATGCTCAAGGGAACTTTGATACTGGAATTTGACATCTGTTAATGGAAGAAAAGACCCAGCCTTTGGCAGGTACTGCAAAACAAGTTTGGTTTATTCATCAAGTAGAAGACTAAATTAATATATGGCTATCAGTGTCCCAAATGTAACCACTGAAGTAGATGAAGAAAGACTAGAAGTAAGTCATTTTATCAGTCTCGGGAATGAGTTGTGCAGTGACGGTGACGCCAAGCTAAAAGTCAAGTAATGAATATCAAAAACAACAAATAACTTTTCCAAATCTTTTCAAGTTATAAAAGTAACATAACTGATGCTGACACAGAAATATGATTTTTTTAGCACTGGCATCATGTTTGTTCTCCTATTTAGAGCAGTGTCATGGGAATTCACAACAGAAATTAAGATAAAGTATGTCCAAAGTAAACAAGTGCAGAAAATCTTCAGAGTCCACTGGAAAGACTTTCTTGCAACACCAGAAATTCTAAGTAGAGCAAACCAATCTAAAGCATAAAATATGGTAAGGAAATGAAGGAATTTAGAACATGATTTAAGAATGCAACCAACATGAGTTCTATGGCAAGCGATAATATGAATGCCACATGGAAAGAGAAGGAGGGCAACCTAGAAAAACATTACGCATAATAATAAAGAAAGAAGCCAGATTAATCAAGATGATACTCAGAGGCTTGAACAGAGCAGCACATGATTTAAATAAATTATGGAAACTGGTGGATGCCTTATGTACCTTATTGCAGGAGGATCCATAGATCTGAAGTCAAATCTTTCTTTCATTGATGCTCTATTCAGAGCTCCCCTCACTCAATCTGCTCTTAGGCTTTTCCTCTTCACTCTTCAGAGTTCGAATTTCTCTTTGTCAGGGTCTCAAACAGCAACATCCTAGAATCCTGTAAATTCTAAAATAGTAGCTGTTCTGGTATTGTTCCAAAGAACCTGACCTGGGTGAAATTATGGATTTTGCTTGTCTTTGCTTCATTTAATAAAAATATTGAATTTGAACTTCTCTGTGTATGGTGGCATAATATCCCAGCACAGGGATGTGGAGCATCTGCTCTGAGTTGCCTGTCTGTCTTAATAAGTTAGAGACCCATACTATTCTGTGAGTTAAATGAGTTTTAGCTGTGTGAACCATTCTGTAGGTAACCTTTAGATTTTATTTTGAATGTAAAACAAGAAAGATTGTTAAATAAGCTTGAGGCACATCTGTTGTTGTTCTGTTTTGGTCCAGGTTGGTCCACATCCTTACATGCCCCAAATATCTTATTGGCACATGATGACTGAGGGATAGGTAAGGGGCACTTCAAGCACCTCGTGCAAGTCAGAGCAGCCTGAATCTTCTCTACAACTTGCAGTAGCTTGCACTGGCACTCCTTACACACCCATCATGAGAGGGTGGGTCAGGATGGTATGGCCCAGAGTCCTTTCAATACCAGTCAAGGATTCTCCTATGTAAGGGTGAATTCCCAGCTGCCCTTTAAAGGAAGTTCTCCAGTCCCTTTGCACTGCCAGAGTGCTACAAATGGATCAGAACAGGGGCCAAAGATCCTGGTCTTCGTGCTCACTTGTAGTTCTTGATATTAACATTTAAACTATTTGTATTATCTGAAAGGAAAACTGAACTTTAACAATTTCAACTACATTATATTTCTCAAAAGCAGCACTATATCAAGCTATTTTCATCCTATCATAAAATCATCTCTTATGTTTGTTCACTGCTTTGTTGAATGAAAATTTGGAGTAAAAAAGCAAAGAGGAAAGAGAAACAAACCCTAAAAAGTGAGTGGAAGATGACATTCAGAACATAGGCTGTTAGAGCCAGGAAATTGTCCTCCTGCAGCAAATATATCGGTCTGTAATTGTCCCCAACTCTGCTCCACACCATCTCTAAAAAGTTGCCTGTACATATCGTTTCATATTGTCACCTGAATAACTCTTTCAAAACCAAAAACCTTGCAATGTCAAATTTGTGGAGTCCTCATTTATTTTCTGCTCTTTCAAGATCAACATATTAAAATTTAAAACAGAAAGTGAAGGCATGTGTTCAGGAACAAAGTTGTGCAGTATATTTTAATCTGATTTAAGTCAAATAAGAACTTACAATAACAAATACCTTAGGATCTCTATTGCATACAATAACCTTGAGCACTTTATATTTTTGCTTTTTCTAAAAAATTCTGTGATGAAAGCTCCCTCCTTATTACTGCAATATAAATAAAAGCTAATATCTGATACTGTGTCTTAAAGCCATTTATTTTCTGAATATTTATAGATGTTCTGGGCATTTTTTTTATCCATTCCCTCTGGCTTGTAGCGAAAAATTGGCTGAAACTGGCATGAATGCGAACTGGAGGTTGCACAGATATGCTGTAGTATGGAAACAAAAATGCATAGTTTAATTCTGCTTTCAATACTAGATTGCTGCTGATAAATGGTACTTTAAATCCAGAATCCCAAATGGATTATTCATTAGGTTATTGCACTATAGTGATTTTATTGAGAAATATCATGTAATTTTTTAAAAGAAACCCAATAGTCCAATTCACTCTGGACAATATTGTTAATTGATTACTCTTGATATTAAGCCAATTCATAACAGTTTACATAGCCCTCTAGCAATGGTAATGGCTTAATAATAAATTTCTGTGATTGAGGAATTGAAAGTCTGTTAGCATGAAAATTTTCAAACAATGAATTAAAATCAAGCCCTGACAAATGATACCAGCATTTTGCTCTTAGAACTTGCTATAAAGTGTGTGCTGCTCTTACTGCATCGTAGTCATGGAATTTCTAATTATTAATTTGTTAATCATGCAACAGGAATAGTCTCAGGAGCCTGCATCTGACAAATGGATGAAGTTGAAACCTCTGTCCTTTTGAGTGGTAACTAAGTATTGTTACTGAACTCAAATTAGAGATGTTGGTATCTTATTATTTTCTATATGTAGGCATTGATGCCCACGTCCACACTCTTTGTCATGATATTGTCATAGAGTTGCTTTCTTCTAACACTGAACAGGGTACTTGAACAGAATAAGGAAAATATAATTTATCCTGAAGCTGCTCCTTTTCTCTCTTTCCTTCCCTTTCATTGCAGAGCCTAAAAATTCCCTGGTCCCCTCCCAGCTGGCTTTCTGTTGTAGATTTAAAGAAACAGTACATACCTCTTCAAAACCATACAATTTCTTGTAATGTTGTACTGTTGTGACTGTTTTCAGTACTAAGAAAGCACCAGCAAATAAAAATTTCCAGCACTGATGGTCCTTTCCACACCTGCTGTTCTCTAGATATTAAATACTGTTTGTTCTTACAAATCTCTTGTGACCAGCCTGATGCTAGTCAGATGCTTTCTCTGTCACATTGCCAATTGTCAGAGCACTGACCCTTCCTCTCTGTTCTAAGGGTATGGTTACACTTACAAAATTATAGCGCTATTGCTTATAGCGCTCGCCTTATACAGCAATAATAATAGCGCTATTGTATGTCCACACTGAGCTGCTCCAGCGCTATAGCATGGCCACATTTGCGGCAGTTAATACGGCATTAAGAGCAGCGCATTAGGGCAGGTATCCCACAGTACACCTCTTCCTGATCTGGCGCAATGGCTTGTGGGAGGGGGGGGCGTCACTTGCGGGGCATTCTATATCCTGTTTGAACTACCCATGATGCTTTTTGGCAT